>CM023454.1:79759890-79862136 GCA_013339765.2 Haemaphysalis longicornis
CTGCTGTGCTCTGAAGGCCACTTAAGAATAAATACAACAGCAGGCCTGGTCGCCTTCTCTTTGCGTGGGTTGCTGGGGCAGGCGATGAGCTAGAGAAACGTAATAATATGCGTAGCACCGGACCAGGGTCGAAAGGTTATCAAATTTGTCCATAGGGTCCAAAACCCAAAAAACCATTCTCAAAAAAACTTAGAATATCCCAATATATAAAACACTAAATAAGAATTCCAATAACACCGATTATTAAGGTGGATTATTAACGAAATACCCCTACTCGCTGTTCGCTTCTGAAGCGCCATCTGTGCAAAGGGGCACTATAATACATACAGCAGTGCCATGTGTCGCCTTTCTTGACGTGGGTCTGCTGAGCTGGGCAGGCTGAGCTGACTACGAGGAGTAATAGCCTTGAAGCACGGACAGGGTCGACAAGGTTATCAAATTTCCAAGGCCCAAAATCCCAAAAAACTCGATCTCATCAAAGAGAATAACTTAGAAACCCAATAAAAAATCCCAAAAAGATTCAATAACCATTATTAAGTGAATATAAACGAACCCCTCTCTGCTGTGCTTCTGGAAGGCCTTTCAAAGGCATATATCCGCTGAGTGGCCTTTCTTTAGTGGGTATGCTGTGGGCAAGGAGTATACGAGGACGTAATATATGCCTTGATAGCACCGACAGGGTCGACAAGGTCTATCAAATTGTCCATAGCTCCCAAAATCCCAAAAAATCTCGCATCAAAGAGAATAACTTAAATATCCCAGAATAATAAAACCCAATAAGAATTCAATAACACCGATTATTAAGGTTGCGCAATTAAAACGAATACCCTCTCGCTGTTGCTTCGTGGAAGCGCCTCTGTGCAAAGGGCACTATAATACACAGCTGATGTGGCCTTCTCTTTAGTGGGCTTTTGCTGAGCTGGGCAAGGAGTGAGCTACGAGGAAACGTAATAATGCCTTGATAGCCCGGACCAGGGTCGACAAGGTCTATCAAATTTTCCATAGGTTCCAAACCCAAAAAATCCATCTATAAAGAGAATATAGAATACCCAGAATATAAAAACCAAAATAAGACATTCCAAAACCGATTCATTAATGGCATTATTAAAGACAATACCCCTATACTCTGCTGTTCGCTTCGTGCGTAAGGCCATTGCAAAGGGGGACATTTCCGCTGCCTGGGCTTCTCTTGTGGGCTTTGCTTGAGCTGGGCAATGGAGCTGAGCTAGGAAGTAAAATCCTTGTAGCACCGGACCAGGTCGAAAGGTCATATAAATTTGTCCATAGGCTGTCCAAAAAAAAATCCATCATAAAGAGAATATAGAATACCCAGAATATAAAAACCATAAATAAGACATTCCAAAACACCGATTCATTAAGGTTGGCATTATTAAAGACAAATACCCCTATACTCTGCTGTTCGCTTCGTGCGTAAGGCCATCTGTAAAGGGCATAATTCGCTCCTGGTCGCTTTCTTGAGTGGGCTTGGCTGAGCTGCAAGGACTATAAGCTTATAGCCTGACACGCCAGGTCACAATTCAATTGTCCAAGTCAAAATCCCAAAAAATACCTAAAAAAGCTTAAAACCCAAATAAAAACCATAAGACATTAAACGATTATTAACATATGAAAACAATACCCTTCTCTGCGTCGCTCGTGCAAAGGCACTTAGACATAAATCATCGCTCCTGGTCGCTTTCTTGAGTGGGCTTGGCTGAGCTGCAAGGACTATAAGCTTATAGCCTGACACGCCAGGTCACAATTCAATTGTCCAAGTCAAAATCCCAAAAAATACCTAAAAAAGCTTAAAACCCAAATAAAAACCATAAACATTCATAACGATTATTAAGGCGAACCAATACCCTTCTCTGCTTCGCTCGTGCAAAGGCACTAAAGACATAAATCATCGCTCCTTGCGCTCTCTGAGTGGGCTTGGCTGAGCTGGCAGGGACGATAAGACTATAACCGGACCGGCCAGGTCACAAGTTCAATTGTCCAAGTCAAAGATCCCAAAAATACCTAAAAAAGCTTAAAACAAAATAAAACCATAAACATTCATAACGTTCATTATTGCATATGAAAACAATACTCTCTGTGTTCGTCGTGCGACGTGGCAAAGGGGGACATATAATACATACAGCAGTGCCATGTGTCCGCCTTCTCTTTGACGTGGGCTTTGCTGCTGAGCTGGGCAATGGCTGAGCTGAGCTACGAGGAAACGTAATAATATGCCTTGATAGCACCGGACCAGGGTCGACAAGGTCATATCAAATTTGTCCATAGGCTGTCCAAAGATCCCAAAAAATCTCGATCTCATCAAAGAGAATAAGCCTTAGAATATCCCAGAATATATAAAACCACTAAATAAGACATTGCCAATAACACCGATTCATTAAGGTTGCGCATTATTGAACAGACGAAATACCCCTATACTCTGCTGTTCGCTTCGTGCAGTAAGCGCCATCTGTGCAAAGGGGGACACTATAATACATACAGCAGTGCCATGTGTCCGCCTTCTCTTTGACGTGGGCTTTGCTGCTGAGCTGGGCAATGGCTGAGCTGAGCTACGAGGAAACGTAATAATATGCCTTGATAGCACCGGACCAGGGTCGACAAGGTCATATCAAATTTGTCCATAGGCTGTCCAAAGATCCCAAAAAATCTCGATCTCATCAAAGAGAATAAGCCTTAGAATATCCCAGAATATATAAAACCACTAAATAAGACATTGCCAATAACACCGATTCATTAAGGTTGCGCATTATTGAACAGACGAAATACCCCTATACTCTGCTGTTCGCTTCGTGCAGTAAGCGCCATCTGTGCAAAGGGGGGACACTATAATACATACAGCAGTGCCATGTGTCCGCCTTCTTTGACGTGGAGCTTTGCTGCTGAGCTGGGCAATGGCTGATCTGAGCTACGAGGGAAACGTATAATAGGCCTTGATAGCACCGGACCAGGGTCGCAAGGTCATATCAATTTGTCCATAGGCTGTCCAAAGATCCCAAAAAATCTCGATCTCATCAAAGAGAATAAGCCTTAGAATATCCCAGAATATATAAAACCACTAAATAAGACATTGCCAATAACACCGATTCATTAAGGTTGCGCATTATTGAACAGACGAAATACCCCTATACTTGCTGTCGCTTCGTGCAGTAAGCGCCATCTGTGCAAAGGGGGGACACTATAATACATACAGCAGTGCCATGTGTCCGCCTTCTCTTTGACGTGGGCTTTGCTGCTGAGCTGGGCAATGGCTGAGCTGAGCTACGAGGAAACGTAATAATATGCCTTGATAGACCGGACCAGGGTCGACAAGGTCATATCAAATTTGTCCATAGGCTGTCCAAAGATCCCGAAAAAATCTCGATCTCATCAAAGAGAATAAGCCTTAAATATCCAGAATATATAAACCACTAAATAAGACATTGCCAATAACACCGATTCATTAGGGTTGCGCATTATTGAACAGACGAATACCCCTATACTCTGCTGTTCGCCTTCGTGCAGTAAGCGCCATCTGTGCAAAGGGGGACACTATAATACATACAGCAGTGCCATGTGTCCGCCTTCTCTTTGAACGTGGAGCTTTGCTGCTGAGCTGGGCAATGGCTGAGCTGAGCTACGAAGGAAACGTAATAATATGCCTTGATAGCACCGGACCAGGGTCGACAAGGGTCATATCAAATTTGTCCATAGGCTGTCCAAAAGATCCCGAAAAATCTCGATCTCATCAAAGAGAATAAGCCTTAGAATATCCCAGAATATATAAACCACTAAATAAGACATTGCCAATAACAACCGATTCATTAAGTTGCGCAATTATTGAACAGACGAAATACCCCTATACTTCTGCTGTTCGCTTCGTGCATTAAGCGCGCGAGCCTCTGTGCAAAGGGGGACACTATAATACATACAGCAGTGACATGTGTCCGCCTTCTCTTTGACGTGGGCTTTCCTGCTGAGCTGGGCAATGGCTGAGCTGAGCTACGAGGAAACGTAATAATATGCCTTGATAGCACCGGACCAGGGTCGACAAGGTCATATCAAATTTGTCCATAGGCTGTCCAAAGATCCAAAAAATCTCGATCTCATCAAAGAGAATAAGCCTTAGAATATCCCAGAATATATAAAACCACTAAATAAGACATTGCCAATAACACCGATTCATTAAGGTTGCGCATTATTGAACAGACGAAATACCCCTATACTCTGCTGTTCGCTTCGTGCAGTAAGCGCCATCTGTGCAAAGGGGGACACTATAATACATACAGCAGTGCCATGTGTCCGCCTTCTCTTTGACGTGGGCTTTGCTGCTGAGCTGGGCAATGGCTGAGCTGAGCTACGAGGAACGTAATAATATGCCTTGATAGCACCGGACCAGGGTCGACAAGGTCATATCAAATTTGTCCATAGGCTGTCCAAAGATCCCAAAAAATCTCGATCTCATCAAAGAGAATAAGCCTTAGAATATCCCAGAATATATAAAACCACTAAATAAGACATTGCCAATAACACCGATTCATTAAGGTTGCGCATTATTGAACAGACGAAATACCCCTATACTCTGCTGTTCGCTTCGTGCAGTAAGCGCCATCTGTGCAAAGGGGGACACTATAATACATACAGCAGTGCCATGTGTCCGCCTTCTCTTTGACGTGGGCTTTGCTGCTGAGCTGGGCAATGGCTGAGCTGAGCTACGAAGGAACGTAATAATATGCCTTGATAGCACCGGACCAGGGTCGACAAGGTCATATCAAATTTGTCCATAGGCTGTCCAAAGATCCCGAAAAATCTCGATCTCATCAAAGAGAATAAGCCTTAGAATATCCCAGAATATATAAAACCACTAAATAAGACATTGCCAATAACACCGATTCATTAAGGTTGCGCATTATTGAACAGACGAAATACCCCTATACTCTGCTGTTCGCTTCGTGCAGTAAGCGCCATCTGTGCAAAGGGGGACACTATAATACATACAGCAGTGCCATGTGTCCGCCTTCTCTTTGACGTGGGCTTTGCTGCTGAGCTGGGCAATGGCTGAGCTGAGCTACGAGGAAACGTAATAATATGCCTTGATAGCACCGGACCAGGGTCGACAAGGTCATATCAAATTTGTCCATAGGCTGTCCAAAGATCCCAAAAATCTCGATCTCATCAAAGAGAATAAGCCTTAGAATATCCCAGAATATATAAAACCACTAAATAAGACATTGCCAATAACACCGATTCATTAAGGTTGCGCATTATTGAACAGACGAAATACCCCTATACTCTGCTGTTCGCTTCGTGCAGTAAGCGCCATCTGTGCAAAGGGGGACACTATAATACATACAGCAGTGCCATGTGTCCGCCTTCTCTTTGACGTGGGCTTTGCTGCTGAGCTGGGCAATGGCTGAGCTGAGCTACGAGGAAACGTAATAATATGCCTTGATAGCACCGGACCAGGGTCGACAAGGTCATATCAAATTTGTCCATAGGCTGTCCAAAGATCCCAAAAAATCTCGATCTCATCAAAGAGAATAAGCCTTAGAATATCCCAGAATATATAAAACCACTAAATAAGACATTGCCAATAACACCGATTCATTAGGGTTGCGCATTATTGAACAGACGAAATACCCCTATACTCTGCTGTTCGCTTCGTGCAGTAAGCGCCATCTGTGCAAAGGGGGACACTATAATACATACAGCAGTGCCATGTGTCCGCCTTCTCTTTGACGTGAGGCTTTGCTGCTGAGCTGGGCAATGGCTGAGCTGAGCTACGAGGAAACGTAATAATATGCCTTGATAGCACCGGACCAGGGTCGACAAGGTCATATCAAATTTGTCCATAGGCTGTCCAAAGATCCCAAAAAATCTCGATCTCATCAAAGAGAATAAGCCTTAGAATATCCCAGAATATATAAAACCACTAAATAAGACATTGCCAATAACACCGATTCATTAAGGTTGCGCATTATTGAACAGACGAAATACCCCTATACTCTGCTGTTCGCTTCGTGCAGTAAGCGCCATCTGTGCAAAGGGGGACACTATAATACATACAGCAGTGCCATGTGTCCGCCTTCTCTTTGACGTGGGCTTTGCTGCTGAGCTGGGCAATGGCTGAGCTGAGCTACGAAGGAACGTAATAATATGCCTTGATAGCACCGGACCAGGGTCGACAAGGTCATATCAAATTTGTCCATAGGCTGTCCAAAGATCCCAAAAAATCTCGATCTCATCAAAGAGAATAAGCCTTAGAATATCCCAGAATATATAAAACCACTAAATAAGACATTGCCAATAACACCGATTCATTAAGGTTGCGCATTATTGAACAGACGAAATACCCCTATACTCTGCTGTTCGCTTCGTGCAGTAAGCGCCATCTGTGCAAAGGGGGACACTATAATACATACAGCAGTGCCATGTGTCCGCCTTCTCTTTGACGTGGGCTTTGCTGCTGAGCTGGGCAATGGCTGAGCTGAGCTACGAGGAAACGTAATAATATGCCTTGATAGCACCGGACCAGGGTCGACAAGGTCATATCAAATTTGTCCATAGGCTGTCCAAAGATCCCAAAAAAATCTCGATCTCATCAAAGAGAATAAGCCTTACAATATCCCAGAATATATAAAACCACTAAATAAGACATTGCCAATAACACCGATTCATTAAGGTTGCGCATTATTGAACAGACGAAATACCCCTATACTCTGCTGTTCGCTTCGTGCAGTAAGCGCCATCTGTGCAAAGGGGGACACTATAATACATACAGCAGTGCCATGTGTCCGCCTTCTCTTTGACGTGGGCTTTGCTGCTGAGCTGGGCAATGGCTGAGCTGAGCTACGAGGAAACGTAATAATATGCCTTGATAGCACCGGACCAGGGTCGACAAGGTCATATCAAATTTGTCCATAGGCTGTCCAAAGATCCCAAAAAATCTCGATCTCATCAAAGAGAATAAGCCTTAGAATATCCCAGAATATATAAAACCACTAAATAAGACATTGCCAATAACACCGATTCATTAAGGTTGCGCATTATTGAACAGACGAAATACCCCTATACTCTGCTGTTCGCTTCGTGCAGTAAGCGCCATCTGTGCAAAGGGGGACACTATAATACATACAGCAGTGCCATGTGTCCGCCTTCTCTTTGACGTGAGCTTTGCTGCTGAGCTGGGCAATGGCTGAGCTGAGCTACGAGGAACGTAATAATATGCCTTGATAGCACCGGACCAGGGTCGACAAGGTCATATCAAATTTGTCCATAGGCTGTCCAAAGATCCCGAAAAAATCTCGATCTCATCAAAGAGAATAAGCCTTAGAATATCCCAGAATATATAAAACCACTAAATAAGACATTGCCAATAACACCGATTCATTAAGGTTGCGCATTATTGAACAGACGAAATACCCCTATACTCTGCTGTTCGCTTCGTGCAGTAAGCGCCATCTGTGCAAAGGGGGACACTATAATACATACAGCAGTGCCATGTGTCCGCCTTCTCTTTGACGTGGGCTTTGCTGCTGAGCTGGGCAATGGCTGAGCTGAGCTACGAGGAAACGTAATAATATGCCTTGATAGCACCGGACCAGGGTCGACAAGGTCATATCAAATTTGTCCATAGGCTGTCCAAAGATCCCAAAAAATCTCGATCTCATCAAAGAGAATAAGCCTTAGAATATCCCAGAATATATAAAACCACTAAATAAGACATTGCCAATAACACCGATTCATTAAGGTTGCGCATTATTGAACAGACGAAATACCCCTATACTCTGCTGTTCGCTTCGTGCAGTAAGCGCCATCTGTGCAAAGGGGGACACTATAATACATACAGCAGTGCCATGTGTCCGCCTTCTCTTTGACGTGAGCTTTGCTGCTGAGCTGGGCAATGGCTGAGCTGAGCTACGAGGAAACGTAATAATATGCCTTGATAGCACCGGACCAGGGTCGACAAGGTCATATCAAATTTGTCCATAGGCTGTCCAAAGATCCCAAAAAATCTCGATCTCATCAAAGAGAATAAGCCTTAGAATATCCCAGAATATATAAAACCACTAAATAAGACATTGCCAATAACACCGATTCATTAAGGTTGCGCATTATTGAACAGACGAAATACCCCTATACTCTTGCTGTTCGCTTCGTGCAGTAAGCGCCATCTGTGCAAAGGGGGACACTATAATACATACAGCAGTGCCATGTGTCCGCCTTCTCTTTGACGTGGGCTTTGCTGCTGAGCTGGGCAATGGCTGAGCTGAGCTACGAGGAAACGTAATAATATGCCTTGATAGCACCGGACCAGGGTCGACAAGGTCATATCAAATTTGTCCATAGGCTGTCCAAAGATCCCGAAAAATCTCGATCTCATCAAAGAGAATAAGCCTTAGAATATCCCAGAATATATAAAACCACTAAATAAGACATTGCCAATAACACCGATTCATTAAGGGTTGCGCATTATTGAACAGACGAAATACCCCTATACTCTGCTGTTCGCTTCGTGCAGTAAGCGCCATCTGTGCAAAGGGGGACACTATAATACATACAGCAGTGCCATGTGTCCGCCTTCTCTTTGACGTGGGCTTTGCTGCTGAGCTGGGCAATGGCTGAGCTGAGCTACGAGGAAACGTAATAATATGCCTTGATAGCACCGGACCAGGGTCGACAAGGTCATATCAAATTTGTCCATAGGCTGTCCAAAGATCCCAAAAATCTCGATCTCATCAAAGAGAATAAGCCTTAGAATATCCCAGAATATATAAAACCACTAAATAAGACATTGCCAATAACACCGATTCATTAAGGGTTGCGCATTATTGAACAGACGAAATACCCCTATACTCTGCTGTTCGCTTCGTGCAGTAAGCGCCATCTGTGCAAAGGGGGACACTATAATACATACAGCAGTGCCATGTGTCCGCCTTCTCTTTGACGTGGGCTTTGCTGCTGAGCTGGGCAATGGCTGAGCTGAGCTACGAGGAAACGTAATAATATGCCTTGATAGCACCGGACCAGGGTCGACAAGGTCATATCAAATTTGTCCATAGGCTGTCCAAAGATCCCAAAAAATCTCGATCTCATCAAAGAGAATAAGCCTTAGAATATCCCAGAATATATAAAACCACTAAATAAGACATTGCCAATAACACCGATTCATTAAGGTTGCGCATTATTGAACAGACGAAATACCCCTATACTCTGCTGTTCGCTTCGTGCAGTAAGCGCCATCTGTGCAAAGGGGGACACTATAATACATACAGCAGTGCCATGTGTCCGCCTTCTCTTTGACGTGGGCTTTGCTGCTGAGCTGGGCAATGGCTGAGCTGAGCTACGAGGAAACGTAATAATATGCCTTGATAGCACCGGACCAGGGTCGACAAGGTCATATCAAATTTGTCCATAGGCTGTCCAAAGATCCCGAAAAATCTCGATCTCATCAAAGAGAATAAGCCTTAGAATATCCCAGAATATATAAAACCACTAAATAAGACATTGCCAATAACACCGATTCATTAAGGTTGCGCATTATTGAACAGACGAAATACCCCTATACTCTGCTGTTCGCTTCGTGCAGTAAGCGCCATCTGTGCAAAGGGGGACACTATAATACATACAGCAGTGCCATGTGTCCGCCTTCTCTTTGACGTGGGCTTTGCTGCTGAGCTGGGCAATGGCTGAGCTGAGCTACGAGGAAACGTAATAATATGCCTTGATAGCACCGGACCAGGGTCGACAAGGTCATATCAAATTTGTCCATAGGCTGTCCAAAGATCCCAAAAAATCTCGATCTCATCAAAGAGAATAAGCCTTAGAATATCCCAGAATATATAAAACCACTAAATAAGACATTGCCAATAACACCGATTCATTAAGGTTGCGCATTATTGAACAGACGAAATACCCCTATACTCTGCTGTTCGCTTCGTGCAGTAAGCGCCATCTGTGCAAAGGGGGACACTATAATACATACAGCAGTGCCATGTGTCCGCCTTCTCTTTGACGTGGGCTTTGCTGCTGAGCTGGGCAATGGCTGAGCTGAGCTACGAGGAAACGTAATAATATGCCTTGATAGCACCGGACCAGGGTCGACAAGGTCATATCAAATTTGTCCATAGGCTGTCCAAAGATCCCAAAAAATCTCGATCTCATCAAAGAGAATAAGCCTTAGAATATCCCAGAATATATAAAACCACTAAATAAGACATTGCCAATAACACCGATTCATTAAGGTTGCGCATTATTGAACAGACGAAATACCCCTATACTCTTGCTGTTCGCTTCGTGCAGTAAGCGCCATCTGTGCAAAGGGGGACACTATAATACATACAGCAGTGCCATGTGTCCGCCTTCTCTTTGACGTGGGCTTTGCTGCTGAGCTGGGCAATGGCTGAGCTGAGCTACGAGGAAACGTAATAATATGCCTTGATAGCACCGGACCAGGGTCGACAAGGTCATATCAAATTTGTCCATAGGCTGTCCAAAGATCCCGAAAAATCTCGATCTCATCAAAGAGAATAAGCCTTAGAATATCCCAGAATATATAAAACCACTAAATAAGACATTGCCAATAACACCGATTCATTAAGGTTGCGCATTATTGAACAGACGAAATACCCCTATACTCTGCTGTTCGCTTCGTGCAGTAAGCGCCATCTGTGCAAAGGGGGACACTATAATACATACAGCAGTGCCATGTGTCCGCCTTCTCTTTGACGTGAGCTTTGCTGCTGAGCTGGGCAATGGCTGAGCTGAGCTACGAGGAAACGTAATAATATGCCTTGATAGCACCGGACCAGGGTCGACAAGGTCATATCAAATTTGTCCATAGGCTGTCCAAAGATCCCGAAAAATCTCGATCTCATCAAAGAGAATAAGCCTTAGAATATCCCAGAATATATAAAACCACTAAATAAGACATTGCCAATAACACCGATTCATTAAGGTTGCGCATTATTGAACAGACGAAATACCCCTATACTCTGCTGTTCGCTTCGTGCAGTAAGCGCCATCTGTGCAAAGGGGGACACTATAATACATACAGCAGTGCCATGTGTCCGCCTTCTCTTTGACGTGGGCTTTGCTGCTGAGCTGGGCAATGGCTGAGCTGAGCTACGAGGAAACGTAATAATATGCCTTGATAGCACCGGACCAGGGTCGACAAGGTCATATCAAATTTGTCCATAGGCTGTCCAAAGATCCCGAAAAAATCTCGATCTCATCAAAGAGAATAAGCCTTAGAATATCCCAGAATATATAAAACCACTAAATAAGACATTGCCAATAACACCGATTCATTAAGGTTGCGCATTATTGAACAGACGAAATACCCCTATACTCTGCTGTTCGCTTCGTGCAGTAAGCGCCATCTGTGCAAAGGGGGACACTATAATACATACAGCAGTGCCATGTGTCCGCCTTCTCTTTGACGTGGGCTTTGCTGCTGAGCTGGGCAATGGCTGAGCTGAGCTACGAAGGAACGTAATAATATGCCTTGATAGCACCGGACCAGGGTCGACAAGGTCATATCAAATTTGTCCATAGGCTGTCCAAAGATCCCAAAAAATCTCGATCTCATCAAAGAGAATAAGCCTTAGAATATCCCAGAATATATAAAACCACTAAATAAGACATTGCCAATAACACCGATTCATTAAGGTTGCGCATTATTGAACAGACGAAATACCCCTATACTCTGCTGTCGCTTCGTGCAGTAAGCGCCATCTGTGCAAAGGGGGACACTATAATACATACAGCAGTGCCATGTGTCCGCCTTCTCTTTGACGTGGCTTTGCTGCTGAGCTGGGCAATGGCTGAGCTGAGCTACGAGGAAACGTAATAATATGCCTTGATAGCACCGGACCAGGGTCGACAAGGTCATATCAAATTTGTCCATAGGCTGTCCAAAGATCCCGAAAAATCTCGATCTCATCAAAGAGAATAAGCCTTAGAATATCCCAGAATATATAAAACCACTAAATAAGACATTGCCAATAACACCGATTCATTAAGGGTTGCGCATTATTGAACAGACGAAATACCCCTATACTCTGCTGTTCGCTTCGTGCAGTAAGCGCCATCTGTGCAAAGGGGGACACTATAATACATACAGCAGTGCCATGTGTCCGCCTTCTCTTTGACGTGAGGCTTTGCTGCTGAGCTGGGCAATGGCTGAGCTGAGCTACGAGGAAACGTAATAATATGCCTTGATAGCACCGGACCAGGGTCGACAAGGTCATATCAAATTTGTCCATAGGCTGTCCAAAGATCCCAAAAAATCTCGATCTCATCAAAGAGAATAAGCCTTAGAATATCCCAGAATATATAAAACCACTAAATAAGACATTGCCAATAACACCGATTCATTAAGGTTGCGCATTATTGAACAGACGAAATACCCCTATACTCTGCTGTTCGCTTCGTGCAGTAAGCGCCATCTGTGCAAAGGGGGACACTATAATACATACAGCAGTGCCATGTGTCCGCCTTCTCTTTGACGTGAGCTTTGCTGCTGAGCTGGGCAATGGCTGAGCTGAGCTACGAGGAAACGTAATAATATGCCTTGATAGCACCGGACCAGGGTCGACAAGGTCATATCAAATTTGTCCATAGGCTGTCCAAAGATCCCAAAAAATCTCGATCTCATCAAAGAGAATAAGCCTTAGAATATCCCAGAATATATAAAACCACTAAATAAGACATTGCCAATAACACCGATTCATTAAGGTTGCGCATTATTGAACAGACGAAATACCCCTATACTCTGCTGTTCGCTTCGTGCAGTAAGCGCCATCTGTGCAAAGGGGGACACTATAATACATACAGCAGTGCCATGTGTCCGCCTTCTCTTTGACGTGGGCTTTGCTGCTGAGCTGGGCAATGGCTGAGCTGAGCTACGAGGAAACGTAATAATATGCCTTGATAGCACCGGACCAGGGTCGACAAGGTCATATCAAATTTGTCCATAGGCTGTCCAAAGATCCCAAAAAATCTCGATCTCATCAAAGAGAATAAGCCTTAGAATATCCCAGAATATATAAAACCACTAAATAAGACATTGCCAATAACACCGATTCATTAAGGTTGCGCATTATTGAACAGACGAAATACCCCTATACTCTTGCTGTTCGCTTCGTGCAGTAAGCGCCATCTGTGCAAAGGGGGACACTATAATACATACAGCAGTGCCATGTGTCCGCCTTCTCTTTGACGTGGGCTTTGCTGCTGAGCTGGGCAATGGCTGAGCTGAGCTACGAGGAAACGTAATAATATGCCTTGATAGCACCGGACCAGGGTCGACAAGGTCATATCAAATTTGTCCATGGGCTGTCCAAAGATCCCAAAAATCTCGATCTCATCAAAGAGAATAAGCCTTAGAATATCCCAGAATATATAAAACCACTAAATAAGACATTGCCAATAACACCGATTCATTAAGGTTGCGCATTATTGAACAGACGAAATACCCCTATACTCTGCTGTTCGCTTCGTGCAGTAAGCGCCATCTGTGCAAAGGGGGACACTATAATACATACAGCAGTGCCATGTGTCCGCCTTCTCTTTGACGTGAGCTTTGCTGCTGAGCTGGGCAATGGCTGAGCTGAGCTACGAGGAAACGTAATAATATGCCTTGATAGCACCGGACCAGGGTCGACAAGGTCATATCAAATTTGTCCATAGGCTGTCCAAAGATCCCAAAAAATCTCGATCTCATCAAAGAGAATAAGCCTTAGAATATCCCAGAATATATAAAACCACTAAATAAGACATTGCCAATAACACCGATTCATTAAGGTTGCGCATTATTGAACAGACGAAATACCCCTATACTCTGCTGTTCGCTTCGTGCAGTAAGCGCCATCTGTGCAAAGGGGGACACTATAATACATACAGCAGTGCCATGTGTCCGCCTTCTCTTTGACGTGGGCTTTGCTGCTGAGCTGGGCAATGGCTGAGCTGAGCTACGAGGAAACGTAATAATATGCCTTGATAGCACCGGACCAGGGTCGACAAGGTCATATCAAATTTGTCCATAGGCTGTCCAAAGATCCCAAAAAATCTCGATCTCATCAAAGAGAATAAGCCTTAGAATATCCCAGAATATATAAAACCACTAAATAAGACATTGCCAATAACACCGATTCATTAAGGTTGCGCATTATTGAACAGACGAAATACCCCTATACTCTGCTGTTCGCTTCGTGCAGTAAGCGCCATCTGTGCAAAGGGGGACACTATAATACATACAGCAGTGCCATGTGTCCGCCTTCTCTTTGACGTGAGCTTTGCTGCTGAGCTGGGCAATGGCTGAGCTGAGCTACGAGGAAACGTAATAATATGCCTTGATAGCACCGGACCAGGGTCGACAAGGTCATATCAAATTTGTCCATAGGCTGTCCAAAGATCCCAAAAAATCTCGATCTCATCAAAGAGAATAAGCCTTAGAATATCCCAGAATATATAAAACCACTAAATAAGACATTGCCAATAACACCGATTCATTAAGGTTGCGCATTATTGAACAGACGAAATACCCCTATACTCTGCTGTTCGCTTCGTGCAGTAAGCGCCATCTGTGCAAAGGGGGACACTATAATACATACAGCAGTGCCATGTGTCCGCCTTCTCTTTGACGTGGGCTTTGCTGCTGAGCTGGGCAATGGCTGAGCTGAGCTACGAGGAAACGTAATAATATGCCTTGATAGCACCGGACCAGGGTCGACAAGGTCATATCAAATTTGTCCATAGGCTGTCCAAAGATCCCAAAAAATCTCGATCTCATCAAAGAGAATAAGCCTTAGAATATCCCAGAATATATAAAACCACTAAATAAGACATTGCCAATAACACCGATTCATTAAGGTTGCGCATTATTGAACAGACGAAATACCCCTATACTCTGCTGTTCGCTTCGTGCAGTAAGCGCCATCTGTGCAAAGGGGGACACTATAATACATACAGCAGTGCCATGTGTCCGCCTTCTCTTTGACGTGGGCTTTGCTGCTGAGCTGGGCAATGGCTGAGCTGAGCTACGAGGAAACGTAATAATATGCCTTGATAGCACCGGACCAGGGTCGACAAGGTCATATCAAATTTGTCCATAGGCTGTCCAAAGATCCCAAAAAATCTCGATCTCATCAAAGAGAATAAGCCTTAGAATATCCCAGAATATATAAAACCACTAAATAAGACATTGCCAATAACACCGATTCATTAAGGTTGCGCATTATTGAACAGACGAAATACCCCTATACTCTGCTGTTCGCTTCGTGCAGTAAGTGCCATCTGTGCAAAGGGGGACACTATAATACATACAGCAGTGCCATGTGTCCGCCTTATTTTTGACGTGGCTTTGCTGCTGAGCTGGGCAATGGCTGAGCTGAGCTACGAGGAAACGTAATAATATGCCTTGATAGCACCGGACCAGGGTCGACAAGGTCATATCAAATTTGTCCATAGGCTGTCCAAAGATCCCAAAAAATCTCGATCTCATCAAAGAGAATAAGCCTTAGAATATCCCAGAATATATAAAACCACTAAATAAGACATTGCCAATAACACCGATTCATTAAGGTTGCGCATTATTGAACAGACGAAATACCCCTATACTCTGCTGTTCGCTTCGTGCAGTAAGCGCCATCTGTGCAAAGGGGGACACTATAATACATACAGCAGTGCCATGTGTCCGCCTTCTCTTTGACGTGGGCTTTGCTGCTGAGCTGGGCAATGGCTGAGCTGAGCTACGAGGAAACGTAATAATATGCCTTGATAGCACCGGACCAGGGTCGACAAGGTCATATCAAATTTGTCCATAGGCTGTCCAAAGATCCCGAAAAATCTCGATCTCATCAAAGAGAATAAGCCTTAGAATATCCCAGAATATATAAAACCACTAAATAAGACATTGCCAATAACACCGATTCATTAAGGTTGCGCATTATTGAACAGACGAAATACCCCTATACTCTGCTGTTCGCTTCGTGCAGTAAGCGCCATCTGTGCAAAGGGGGACACTATAATACATACAGCAGTGCCATGTGTCCGCCTTCTCTTTGACGTGGGCTTTGCTGCTGAGCTGGGCAATGGCTGAGCTGAGCTACGAGGAAACGTAATAATATGCCTTGATAGCACCGGACCAGGGTCGACAAGGTCATATCAAATTTGTCCATAGGCTGTCCAAAGATCCCAAAAATCTCGATCTCATCAAAGAGAATAAGCCTTAGAATATCCCAGAATATATAAAACCACTAAATAAGACATTGCCAATAACACCGATTCATTAGGGTTGCGCATTATTGAACAGACGAAATCCCTATACTCTGCTGTTCGCTTCGTGCAGTAAGCGCCATCTGTGCAAAGGGGGACACTATAATACATACAGCAGTGCCATGTGTCCGCCTTCTCTTTGACGTGGGCTTTGCTGCTGAGCTGGGCAATGGCTGAGCTGAGCTACGAGGAAACGTAATAATATGCCTTGATAGCACCGGACCAGGGTCGACAAGGTCATATCAAATTTGTCCATAGGCTGTCCAAAGATCCCGAAAAATCTCGATCTCATCAAAGAGAATAAGCCTTAGAATATCCCAGAATATATAAAACCACTAAATAAGACATTGCCAATAACACCGATTCATTAAGGGTTGCGCATTATTGAACAGACGAAATACCCCTATACTCTGCTGTTCGCTTCGTGCAGTAAGCGCCATCTGTGCAAAGGGGGACACTATAATACATACAGCAGTGCCATGTGTCCGCCTTCTCTTTGACGTGAGCTTTGCTGCTGAGCTGGGCAATGGCTGAGCTGAGCTACGAGGAAACGTAATAATATGCCTTGATAGCACCGGACCAGGGTCGACAAGGTCATATCAAATTTGTCCATAGGCTGTCCAAAGATCCCAAAAAATCTCGATCTCATCAAAGAGAATAAGCCTTAGAATATCCCAGAATATATAAAACCACTAAATAAGACATTGCCAATAACACCGATTCATTAAGGTTGCGCATTATTGAACAGACGAAATACCCCTATACTCTGCTGTTCGCTTCGTGCAGTAAGCGCCATCTGTGCAAAGGGGGACACTATAATACATACAGCAGTGCCATGTGTCCGCCTTCTCTTGACGTGGGCTTTGCTGCTGAGCTGGGCAATGGCTGAGCTGAGCTACGAGGAAACGTAATAATATGCCTTGATAGCACCGGACCAGGGTCGACAAGGTCATATCAAATTTGTCCATAGGCTGTCCAAAGATCCCAAAAAATCTCGATCTCATCAAAGAGAATAAGCCTTAGAATATCCCAGAATATATAAAACCACTAAATAAGACATTGCCAATAACACCGATTCATTAAGGTTGCGCATTATTGAACAGACGAAATACCCCTATACTCTGCTGTTCGCTTCGTGCAGTAAGCGCCATCTGTGCAAAGGGGGACACTATAATACATACAGCAGTGCCATGTGTCCGCCTTCTCTTTGACGTGGGCTTTGCTGCTGAGCTGGGCAATGGCTGAGCTGAGCTACGAGGAAACGTAATAATATGCCTTGATAGCACCGGACCAGGGTCGACAAGGTCATATCAAATTTGTCCATAGGCTGTCCAAAGATCCCAAAAAATCTCGATCTCATCAAAGAGAATAAGCCTTACAATATCCCAGAATATATAAAACCACTAAATAAGACATTGCCAATAACACCGATTCATTAAGGTTGCGCATTATTGAACAGACGAAATACCCCTATACTCTGCTGTTCGCTTCGTGCAGTAAGCGCCATCTGTGCAAAGGGGGACACTATAATACATACAGCAGTGCCATGTGTCCGCCTTCTCTTTGACGTGGGCTTTGCTGCTGAGCTGGGCAATGGCTGAGCTGAGCTACGAGGAAACGTAATAATATGCCTTGATAGCACCGGACCAGGGTCGACAAGGTCATATCAAATTTGTCCATAGGCTGTCCAAAGATCCCAAAAAATCTCGATCTCATCAAAGAGAATAAGCCTTAGCAATATCCCAGAATATATAAAACCACTAAATAAGACATTGCCAATAACACCGATTCATTAAGGTTGCGCATTATTGAACAGACGAAATACCCCTATACTCTGCTGTTACGCTTCGTGCAGTAAGCGCCATCTGTGCAAAGGGGGACACTATAATACATACAGCAGTGCCATGTGTCCGCCTTCTCTTTGACGTGAGCTTTGCTGCTGAGCTGGGCAATGGCTGAGCTGAGCTACGAGGAAACGTAATAATATGCCTTGATAGCACCGGACCAGGGTCGACAAGGTCATATCAAATTTGTCCATAGGCTGTCCAAAGATCCCAAAAAATCTCGATCTCATCAAAGAGAATAAGCCTTAGAATATCCCAGAATATATAAACCACTAAATAAGACATTGCCAATAACACCGATTCATTAAGGTTGCGCATTATTGAACAGACGAAATACCCCTATACTCTGCTGTTACGCTTCGTGCAGTAAGCGCCATCTGTGCAAAGGGGGACACTATAATACATACAGCAGTGCCATGTGTCCGCCTTCTCTTTGACGTGAGCTTTGCTGCTGAGCTGGGCAATGGCTGAGCTGAGCTACGAGGAAACGTAATAATATGCCTTGATAGCACCGGACCAGGGTCGACAAGGTCATATCAAATTTGTCCATAGGCTGTCCAAAGATCCCAAAAAATCTCGATCTCATCAAAGAGAATAAGCCTTAGAATATCCCAGAATATATAAAACCACTAAATAAGACATTGCCAATAACACCGATTCATTAAGGTTGCGCATTATTGAACAGACGAAATACCCCTATACTCTGCTGTTCGCTTCGTGCAGTAAGCGCCATCTGTGCAAAGGGGGACACTATAATACATACAGCAGTGCCATGTGTCCGCCTTCTCTTTGACGTGGGCTTTGCTGCTGAGCTGGGCAATGGCTGAGCTGAGCTACGAGGAAACGTAATAATATGCCTTGATAGCACCGGACCAGGGTCGACAAGGTCATATCAAATTTGTCCATAGGCTGTCCAAAGATCCCAAAAAATCTCGATCTCATCAAAGAGAATAAGCCTTAGAATATCCCAGAATATATAAAACCACTAAATAAGACATTGCCAATAACACCGATTCATTAAGGTTGCGCATTATTGAACAGACGAAATACCCGTATACTCTGCTGTTCGCTTCGTGCAGTAAGCGCCATCTGTGCAAAGGGGGACACTATAATACATACAGCAGTGCCATGTGTCCGCCTTCTCTTTGACGTGAGCTTTGCTGCTGAGCTGGGCAATGGCTGAGCTGAGCTACGAGGAAACGTAATAATATGCCTTGATAGCACCGGACCAGGGTCGACAAGGTCATATCAAATTTGTCCATAGGCTGTCCAAAGATCCCGAAAAATCTCGATCTCATCAAAAAGAATAAGCCTTACAATAACCCAGAATATATAAAACCACTAAATAAGACATTGCCAATAACACCGATTCATTAAGGTTTCGCATTATTGAACAGACGAAATACCCCTATACTCTGCTGTTCGCTTCGTGCAGTAAGCGCCATCTGTGCAAAGGGGGACACTATAATACATACAGCAGTGCCATGTGTCCGCCTTCTCTTTGACGTGAGCTTTGCTGCTGAGCTGGGCAATGGCTGAGCTGAGCTACGAGGAAACGTAATAATATGCCTTGATAGCACCGGACCAGGGTCGACAAGGTCATATCAAATTTGTCCATAGGCTGTCCAAAGATCCCAAAAAATCTCGATCTCATCAAAGAGAATAAGCCTTAGAATATCCCAGAATATATAAAACCACTAAATAAGACATTGCCAATAACACCGATTCATTAAGGTTGCGCATTATTGAACAGACGAAATACCCCTATACTCTGCTGTTCGCTTCGTGCAGTAAGCGCCATCTGTGCAAAGGGGGACACTATAATACATACAGCAGTGCCATGTGTCCGCCTTCTCTTTGACGTGGAGCTTTGCTGCTGAGCTGGGCAATGGCTGAGCTGAGCTACGAGGAAACGTAATAATATGCCTTGATAGCACCGGACCAGGGTCGACAAGGTCATATCAAATTTGTCCATAGGCTGTCCAAAGATCCCGAAAAATCTCGATCTCATCAAAGAGAATAAGCCTTAGAATATCCCAGAATATATAAAACCACTAAATAAGACATTGCCAATAACACCGATTCATTAAGGGTTGCGCATTATTGAACAGACGAAATACCCCTATACTCTGCTGTTCGCTTCGTGCAGTAAGCGCCATCTGTGCAAAGGGGGACACTATAATACATACAGCAGTGCCATGTGTCCGCCTTCTCTTTGACGTGGGCTTTGCTGCTGAGCTGGGCAATGGCTGAGCTGAGCTACGAAGGAACGTAATAATATGCCTTGATAGCACCGGACCAGGGTCGACAAGGTCATATCAAATTTGTCCATAGGCTGTCCAAAGATCCCGAAAAATCTCGATCTCATCAAAGAGAATAAGCCTTAGAATATCCCAGAATATATAAAACCACTAAATAAGACATTGCCAATAACACCGATTCATTAAGGTTGCGCATTATTGAACAGACGAAATACCCCTATACTCTGCTGTTCGCTTTCGTGCAGTAAGCGCCATCTGTGCAAAGGGGGACACTATAATACATACAGCAGTGCCATGTGTCCGCCTTCTCTTTGACGTGAGGCTTTGCTGCTGAGCTGGGCAATGGCTGAGCTGAGCTACGAGGAAACGTAATAATATGCCTTGATAGCACCGGACCAGGGTCGACAAGGTCATATCAAATTGTCCATAGGCTGTCCAAAGATCCCAAAAAATCTCGATCTCATCAAAGAGAATAAGCCTTACAATATCCCAGAATATATAAAACCACTAAATAAGACATTGCCAATAACACCGATTCATTAAGGTTGCGCATTATTGAACAGACGAAATACCCCTATACTCTGCTGTTCGCTTCGTGCAGTAAGCGCCATCTGTGCAAAGGGGGACACTATAATACATACAGCAGTGCCATGTGTCCGCCTTCTCTTTGACGTGGGCTTTGCTGCTGAGCTGGGCAATGGCTGAGCTGAGCTACGAGGAAACGTAATAATATGCCTTGATAGCACCGGACCAGGGTCGACAAGGTCATATCAAATTTGTCCATAGGCTGTCCAAAGATCCCAAAAAAATCTCGATCTCATCAAAGAGAATAAGCCTTACAATATCCCAGAATATATAAAACCACTAAATAAGACATTGCCAATAACACCGATTCATTAAGGTTGCGCATTATTGAACAGACGAAATACCCCTATACTCTGCTGTACGCTTCGTGCAGTAAGCGCCATCTGTGCAAAGGGGGACACTATAATACATACAGCAGTGCCATGTGTCCGCCTTCTCTTTGACGTGAGCTTTGCTGCTGAGCTGGGCAATGGCTGAGCTGAGCTACGAGGAAACGTAATAATATGCCTTGATAGCACCGGACCAGGGTCGACAAGGTCATATCAAATTTGTCCATAGGCTGTCCAAAGATCCCAAAAAATCTCGATCTCATCAAAGAGAATAAGCCTTACAATATCCCAGAATATATAAAACCACTAAATAAGACATTGCCAATAACACCGATTCATTAAGGTTGCGCATTATTGAACAGACGAAATACCCCTATACTCTGCTGTTCGCTTCGTGCAGTAAGCGCCATCTGTGCAAAGGGGGACACTATAATACATACAGCAGTGCCATGTGTCCGCCTTCTCTTTGACGTGAGCTTTGCTGCTGAGCTGGGCAATGGCTGAGCTGAGCTACGAGGAAACGTAATAATATGCCTTGATAGCACCGGACCAGGGTCGACAAGGTCATATCAAATTTGTCCATAGGCTGTCCAAAGATCCCAAAAAATCTCGATCTCATCAAAGAGAATAAGCCTTAGAATATCCCAGAATATATAAAACCACTAAATAAGACATTGCCAATAACACCGATTCATTAAGGTTGCGCAATATTGAACAGACGAAATACCCCTATACTCTGCTGTTCGCTTCGATGCAGTAAGCGCCATCTGTGCAAAGGGGGACACTATAATACATACAGCAGTGCCATGTGTCCGCCTTCTCTTTGACGTGGCTTTGCTGCTGAGCTGGGCAATGGCTGAGCTGAGCTACGAAGGAACGTAATAATATGCCTTGATAGCACCGGACCAGGGTCGACAAGGTCATATCAAATTTGTCCATAGGCTGTCCAAAGATCCCAAAAAATCTCGATCTCATCAAAGAGAATAAGCCTTACAATATCCCAGAATATATAAAACCACTAAATAAGACATTGCCAATAACACCGATTCATTAAGGTTGCGCATTATTGAACAGACGAAATACCCCTATACTCTGCTGTTCGCTTCGTGCAGTAAGCGCCATCTGTGCAAAGGGGGACACATAATACATACAGCAGTGCCATGTGTCCGCCTTCTCTTTGACGTGGAGCTTTGCTGCTGAGCTGGGCAATGGCTGAGCTGAGCTACGAGGAAACGTAATAATATGCCTTGATAGCACCGGACCAGGGTCGACAAGGTCATATCAAATTTGTCCATAGGCTGTCCAAAGATCCCAAAAATCTCGATCTCATCAAAGAGAATAAGCCTTACAATATCCCAGAATATATAAAACCACTAAATAAGACATTGCCAATAACACCGATTCATTAAGGTTGCGCATTATTGAACAGACGAAATACCCCTATACTCTGCTGTTCGCTTCGTGCAGTAAGCGCCATCTGTGCAAAGGGGGACACTTATAATACATACAGCAGTGCCATGTGTCCGCCTTCTCTTTGACGTGGGCTTTGCTGCTGAGCTGGGCAATGGCTGAGCTGAGCTACGAGGGAAACGTAATAATATGCCTTGATAGCACCGGACCAGGGTCGACAAGGTCATATCAAATTTGTCCATAGGCTGTCCAAAGATCCCAAAAAATCTCGATCTCATCAAAGAGAATAAGCCTTAGAATATCCCAGAATATATAAAACCACTAAATAAGACATTGCCAATAACACCGATTCATTAAGGGTTGCGCATTATTGAACAGACGAAATACCCCTATACTCTGCTGTTCGCTTCGTGCAGTAAGCGCCATCTGTGCAAAGGGGGACACTATAATACATACAGCAGTGCCATGTGTCCGCCTTCTCTTTGACGTGGGCTTTGCTGCTGAGCTGGGCAATGGCTGAGCTGAGCTACGAGGAAACGTAATAATATGCCTTGATAGCACCGGACCAGGGTCGACAAGGTCATATCAAATTTGTCCATAGGCTGTCCAAAGATCCCGAAAAAATCTCGATCTCATCAAAGAGAATAAGCCTTAGAATATCCCAGAATATATAAAACCACTAAATAAGACATTGCCAATAACACCGATTCATTAAGGTTGCGCATTATTGAACAGACGAAATACCCCTATACTCTGCTGTTCGCTTCGTGCAGTAAGCGCCATCTGTGCAAAGGGGGACACTATAATACATACAGCAGTGCCATGTGTCCGCCTTCTCTTTGACGTGGGCTTTGCTGCTGAGCTGGGCAATGGCTGAGCTGAGCTACGAGGAAACGTAATAATATGCCTTGATAGCACCGGACCAGGGTCGACAAGGTCATATCAAATTTGTCCATAGGCTGTCCAAAGATCCTAAAAAATCTCGATCTCATCAAAGAGAATAAGCCTTACAATAACCCAGAATATATAAAACCACTAAATAAGACATTGCCAATAACACCGATTCATTAAGGTTGCGCATATTGAACAGACGAAATACCCCTATACTCTGCTGTTCGCTTCGTGCAGTAAGCGCCATCTGTGCAAAGGGGGACACTATAATACATACAGCAGTGCCATGTGTCCGCCTTCTCTTTGACGTGAGGCTTTGCTGCTGAGCTGGGCAATGGCTGAGCTGAGCTACGAGGAAACGTAATAATATGCCTTGATAGCACCGGACCAGGGTCGACAAGGTCATATCAAATTTGTCCATAGGCTGTCCAAAGATCCCAAAAAATCTCGATCTCATCAAAGAGAATAAGCCTTAGAATATCCCAGAATATATAAAACCACTAAATAAGACATTGCCAATAACACGATTCATTAAGGTTGCGCATTATTGAACAGACGAAATACCCCTATACTCTGCTGTTCGCTTCGTGCAGTAAGCGCCATCTGTGCAAATGGGGACACTATAATACATACAGCAGTGCCATGTGTCCGCCTTCTCTTTGACGTGGGCTTTGCTGCTGAGCTGGGCAATGGCTGAGCTGAGCTACGAGGAACGTAATAATATGCCTTGATAGCACCGGACCAGGGTCGACAAGGTCATATCAAATTGTCCATAGGCTGTCCAAAGATCCCGAAAAAATCTCGATCTCATCAAAGAGAATAAGCCTTAGAATATCCCAGAATATATAAAACCACTAAATAAGACATTGCCAATAACACCGATTCATAAGGTTGCGCATTATTGAACAGACGAAATACCCCTATACTCTGCTGTTCGCTTCGTGCAGTAAGCGCCATCTTGTGCAAAGGGGGACACTATAATACATACAGCAGTGCCATGTGTCCGCCTTCTCTTTGACGTGAGCTTTGCTGCTGAGCTGGGCAATGGCTGAGCTGAGCTACGAGGAAACGTAATAATATGCCTTGATAGCACCGGACCAGGGTCGACAAGGTCATATCAAATTTGTCCATAGGCTGTCCAAAGATCCCAAAAAATCTCGATCTCATCAAAGAGAATAAGCCTTAGAATATCCCAGAATATATAAAACCACTAAATAAGACATTGCCAATAACACCGATTCATTAAGGTGCGCATTATTGAACAGACGAAATACCCCTATACTCTGCTGTTTCGCTTCGTGCAGTAAGCGCCATCTGTGCAAAGGGGGACACTATAATACATACAGCAGTGCCATGTGTCCGCCTTCTCTTTGACGTGGGCTTTGCTGCTGAGCTGGGCAATGGCTGAGCTGAGCTACGAAGGAACGTAATAATATGCCTTGATAGCACCGGACCAGGGTCGACAAGGTCATATCAAATTTGTCCATAGGCTGTCCAAAGATCCCAAAAAATCTCGATCTCATCAAAGAGAATAAGCCTTACAATATCCCAGAATATATAAAACCACTAAATAAGACATTGCCAATAACACCGATTCATTAAGGTTGCGCATTATTGAACAGACGAAATACACCTATACTCTGCTGTTCGCTTCGTGCAGTAAGCGCCATCTGTGCAACGGGGGACACTATAATACATACAGCAGTGCCATGTGTCCGCCTTCTCTTTTGACGTGGGCTTTGCTGCTGAGCTGGGCAATGGCTGAGCTGAGCTACGAGGAAACGTAATAATTATGCCTTGATAGCACCGGACCAGGGTCGACAAGGTCATATCAAATTTGTCCTAGGCTGTCCAAAGATCCCAAAAAATCTCGATCTCATTCAAAGAGAATAAGCCTTAGAATATCCCAGCAATATATAAAACCACTAAATAAGACATTGCCAATAACACCGATTCATTAAGGTTTGCGCATTATTGAACAGACGAAATACCCCTATACTCTGCTGTTCTACTTCGTGCAGTAAGCGCCATCTGTGCAAAGGGGGACACTATAATACATACAGCAGTGCCATGTGTCCGCCTTCTCTTTGACGTGGGCTTTGCTGCTGAGCTGGGCAATGGCTTGAGCTGAGCTACGAGGAAACGTAATAATATGCCTGATAGCACCGGACCAGGGTCGACAAGGTCATATCAAATTTGTCCATAGGCTGTCCAAAGATCCCAAAAAATCTCGATCTCATCAAAGAGAATAAGCCTTACAATATCCCAGAATATATAAAACCACTAAATAAGACATTGCCAATAACACCGATTCATTAAGGTTGCGCATTATTGAACAGACGAAATACCCCCTATACTCTGCCTGTTCGCTTCGTGCAGTAAGCGCCATCTGTGCAAAGGGGACACTATAATACATACAGCAGTGCCATGTGTCCGCCTTCTCTTTGACGTGAGCTTTGCTGCTGAGCTGGGCAATGGCTGAGCTGAGCTACGAGGAAACGTAATAATATGCCTTGATAGCACCGGACCAGGGTCGACAAGGTCATATCAAATTTGTCCATAGGCTGTCAAAGATCCCAAAAAATCTCGATCTCATCAAAGAGAATAAGCCTTAGAATATCCCAGAATATATTAAAACACTAAATAAGACATTGCCAATAACACCGATTCATTAAGGTTGCGCATATTGAACAGACGAAATACCCCGTATACTCTGCTGTTCGCTCGTGCAGTATTAGCGCCATCTGTGCAAAGGGGGACACTATAATACATACAGCAGTGCCATGTTGGTCCGCCTTCTCTTTGACGTGGGCTTTGCTGCTGAGCTGGGCAATGGCTGAGCTGAGCTACGAGGAAACGTAAGAATATGCCTTGATAGCACCGGACCAGGGTCGACAAGGCATATCAAATTTGTCCATAGCTGTCCAAAGATCCCGAAAAATCTCGATCTCATCAAAAAGAATAAGCCTTAGAATAACCAGAATATATAAAACCACTAAATAAGATATTGCCAATAACACCGATTCATTAAGGCTGCGCATTATTGAACAGACGAAATACCCTTATATCTGCTGTTCGCTTCGTGCATTAAGCGCCATCTGTGCAAAGGGGGACAATATAATACATACAGCAGTGCCATGTGTCCGCCTTCTCTGACGTGGGCTTTGCTGCTGAGCTGGGCAATGGCTGAGCTGAGCTACGCGGAAACGTAATAATATGCCTTGATAGCACCGGACATGTGTCGACAAAGGTCATATCAAATTTGTCCATAGGCTGTCCAAAGATCCCAAAAAATCTCGATCTCATCAAAGAGAATAAGCCTTACAATAGGCAAGAATATATAAAACCACTATATATACTGGGATATTCTAAGGCTTATTCTCTTGATGAGATCGAGATTTTTGGGATCTTTGGACAGCCTATGGACAAATTTGATATGACCTTGTCGACCCTGGTCCGGTGCTATCAAGGCATATTATTACGTTTCCTCGTAGCTCAGCTCAGCCATTGCCCAGCTCAGCAGCAAAGCCCACGTCAAAGAGAAGGCGGACACATGGCACTGCTGTATGTATTATAGTGTCCCCCTTTGCACAGATGGCGCTTACTGCACGAAGCGAACAGCAGAGTATAGGGTATTTCGTCTGTTCAATAATGCGCAACCTTAATGAATCGGTGTTATTGGCAATGTCTTATTTAGTGGTTTTATATATTCTGGGATATTCTAAGGCTTATTCTCTTTGATGAGATCGAGATTTTTCGGGATCTTTGGACAGCCTATGGACAAATTTGATATGACCTTGTCGACCCTGGTCCGGTGCTATCAAGGCATATTATTACGTTTCCTCGTAGCTCAGCTCAGCCATTGCCCAGCTCAGCAGCAAAGCCCACGTCAAAGAGAAGGCGGACACATGGCACTGCTGTATGTATTATAGTGTCCCCCTTTGCACAGATGGCGCTTACTGCACGAAGCGAACAGCAGAGTATAGGGGTATTTCGTCTGTTCAATAATGCGCAACCTTAATGAATCGGTGTTATTGGCAATGTCTTATTTAGTGGTTTTATATATTCTGGGATATTCTAAGGCTTATTCTCTTTGATGAGATCGAGATTTTTGGGATCTTTGGACAGCCTATGGACAAATTTGATATGACCTTGTCGACCCTGGTCCGGTGCTATCAAGGCATATTATTACGTTTCCTCGTAGCTCAGCTCAGCCATTGCCCAGCTCAGCAGCAAAGCCCACGTCAAAGAGAAGGCGGACACATGGCACTGCTGTATGTATTATAGTGTCCCCCTTTGCACAGATGGCGCTTACTGCACGAAGCGAACAGCAGAGTATAGGGGTATTTCGTCTGTTCAATAATGCGCAACCTTAATGAATCGGTGTTATTGGCAATGTCTTATTTAGTGGTTTTATATATTCTGGGATATTGTAAGGCTTATTCTCTTTGATGAGATCGAGATTTTTGGGATCTTTGGACAGCCTATGGACAAATTTGATATGACCTTGTCGACCCTGGTCCGGTGCTATCAAGGCATATTATTACGTTCCTTCGTAGCTCAGCTCAGCCATTGCCCAGCTCAGCAGCAAAGCCCACGTCAAAGAGAAGGCGGACACATGGCACTGCTGTATGTATTATAGTGTCCCCCTTTGCACAGATGGCGCTTACTGCACGAAGCGAACAGCAGAGTATAGGGGTATTTCGTCTGTTCAATAATGCGCAACCTTAATGAATCGGTGTTATTGGCAATGTCTTATTTAGTGGTTTTATATATTCTGGGATATTCTAAGGCTTATTCTCTTTGATGAGATCGAGATTTTTTGGGATCTTTGGACAGCCTATGGACAAATTTGATATGACCTTGTCGACCCTGGTCCGGTGCTATCAAGGCATATTATTACGTTCCTTCGTAGCTCAGCTCAGCCATTGCCCAGCTCAGCAGCAAAGCCCACGTCAAAGAGAAGGCGGACACATGGCACTGCTGTATGTATTATAGTGTCCCCCTTTGCACAGATGGCGCTTACTGCACGAAGCGAACAGCAGAGTATAGGGGTATTTCGTCTGTTCAATAATGCGCAACCTTAATGAATCGGTGTTATTGGCAATGTCTTATTTAGTGGTTTTATATATTCTGGGATATTCTAAGGCTTATTCTCTTTGATGAGATCGAGATTTTTTGGGATCTTTGGACAGCCTATGGACAAATTTGATATGACCTTGTCGACCCTGGTCCGGTGCTATCAAGGCATATTATTACGTTTCCTCGTAGCTCAGCTCAGCCATTGCCCAGCTCAGCAGCAAAGCCCACGTCAAAGAGAAGGCGGACACATGGCACTGCTGTATGTATTATAGTGTCCCCCTTTGCACAGATGGCGCTTACTGCACGAAGCGAACAGCAGAGTATAGGGGTATTTCGTCTGTTCAATAATGCGCAACCTAATGAATCGGTGTTATTGGCAATGTCTTATTTAGTGGTTTTATATATTCTGGGATATTCTAAGGCTTATTCTCTTTGATGAGATCGAGATTTTTTGGGATCTTTGGACAGCCTATGGACAAATTTGATGTGACCTTGTCGACCCTGGTCCGGTGCTATCAAGGCATATTATTACGTTTCCTCGTAGCTCAGCTCAGCCATTGCCCAGCTCAGCAGCAAAGCCCACGTCAAAGAGAAGGCGGACACATGGCACTGCTGTATGTATTATAGTGTCCCCCTTTGCACAGATGGCGCTTACTGCACGAAGCGAACAGCAGAGTATAGGGGTATTTCGTCTGTTCAATAATGCGCACCCTAATGAATCGGTGTTATTGGCAATGTCTTATTTAGTGGTTTTATATATTCTGGGATATTCTAAGGCTTATTCTCTTTGATGAGATCGAGATTTTTGGGATCTTTGGACAGCCTATGGACAAATTTGATATGACCTTGTCGACCCTGGTCCGGTGCTATCAAGGCATATTATTACGTTTCCTCGTAGCTCAGCTCAGCCATTGCCCAGCTCAGCAGCAAAGCCCACGCAAAGAGAAGGCGGACACATGGCACTGCTGTATGTATTATAGTGTCCCCCTTTGCACAGATGGCGCTTACTGCACGAAGCGAACAGCAGAGTATAGGGGTATTTCGTCTGTTCAATAATGCGCAACCTTAATGAATCGGTGTTATTGGCAATGTCTTATTTAGTGGTTTTATATATTCTGGGATATTCTAAGGCTTATTCTCTTTGATGAGATCGAGATTTTTTGGGATCTTTGGACAGCCTATGGACAAATTTGATTGACCTTGTCGACCCTGTCCGGTGCTATCAAGGCATATTATTACGTTTCCTCGTAGCTCAGCTCAGCCATTGCCCAGCTCAGCAGCAAAGCCCACGTCAAAAAGAAGGCGGACACATGGCACTGCTGTATGTATTATAGTGTCCCCCTTTGCACAGATGGCGCTTACTGCACGAAGCGAACAGCAGAGTATAGGGGTATTTCGTCTGTTCAATAATGCGCAACCTTAATGAATCGGTGTTATTGGCAATGTCTTATTTAGTGGTTTTATATATTCTGGGATATTCTAAGGCTTATTCTCTTTGATGAGATCGAGATTTTTTGGGATCTTTGGACAGCCTATGGACAAATTTGATATGACCTTGTCGACCCTGGTCCGGTGCTATCAAGGCATATTATTACGTTTCCTCGTAGCTCAGCTCAGCCATTGCCCAGCTCAGCAGCAAAGCCCACGTCAAAGAGAAGGCGGACACATGGCACTGCTGTATGTATTATAGTGTCCCCCTTTGCACAGATGGCGCTTACTGCACGAAGCGAACAGCAGAGTATAGGGGTATTTCGTCTGTTCAATAATGCGCAACCTTAATGAATCGGTGTTATTGGCAATGTCTTATTTAGTGGTTTTATATATTCTGGGATATTCTAAGGCTTATTCTCTTTGATGAGATCGAGATTTTTTGGGATCTTTGGACAGCCTATGGACAAATTTGATGTGACCTTGTCGACCCTGGTCCGGTGCTATCAAGGCATATTATTACGTTCCCTCGTAGCTCAGCTCAGCCATTGCCCAGCTCAGCAGCAAAGCCCACGTCAAAGAGAAGGCGGACACATGGCACTGCTGTATGTATTATAGTGTCCCCCTTTGCACAGATGGCGCTTACTGCACGAAGCGAACAGCAGAGTATAGGGGTATTTGTCTGTCAATTTTTAAAATACTGCGCAAACTTAATGAATTGGTGTTTATTGGCAATGTCTTATTTAGTGGTTTTATATATTCTGGGATATTGTAAGGCTTATTCTCTTTGATGAGATCGAGATTTTGTGGGATCTTTGGACAGCCTGTGGACAAATTTGATGTGACCTTGTCGACCCTGGTCCGGTGCTATCAAGGCATATTATTACGTTCCCTCGTAGCTCAGCTCAGCCATTGCCCAGCTCAGCAGAAGCCCACGTCAAAGAGAAGGCGGACACATGGCACTGCTGTATGTATTATAGTGTCCCCCTTTGCAAGGATGCTGCGCACTGCACGAAGCGTACAGCAGAGTATAGGGGTATTTCGTCTGTTCAATAATGCGCAAACATTAATGAATCGGTGTTATTGGCAATGTCTTATTTAGTGGTTTATATATTCTGGGATATTCTAAGGCTTATTATCTTTGATGAGATCGAGTTTTTTCGGGATCTTTGGACAGCCTGTGGACAAATTTGATGTGACCTTGTCGACCCTGGTCCGGTGCTATCAAGGCATATTATTACGTTTCCTCGTAGCTCAGCTCAGCCATTGCCCAGCTCAGCAGCAAAGCCCACGTCAAAGAGAAGGCGGACACATGGCACTGCTGTATGTATTATAGTGTCCCCCTTTGCACAGATGGCGCTTACTGCATGTCGACATGCCAAAACCAGTTATGAAATCGAATGTTGAATAACTTACCTCCAGCCGATCGGCATGCTGTGAAGTTCAAGCTTGGACTATATGCTGTTGCAAGAGTGTGTTGTTGCCCATTGAGTGATTTGACAGGTCTCCCTGGTTGATTTTCCGTACCAATGTGAGCAGGGGACAACGGAAAGCGAGCGGTGTGGTTCCGACTGTCCAATTGTCTGCGAAACCGCAAGATACGTGACTCAATGAACCTTTGTAGGTCTTTATTCTTGCAAGTGTCTCAGAAATACAAGTTTTGCTTGACCCTGCGCAAAGGTGATACAGCACATGAAGGAAAGCGATCTACAAGTGTCATATAGTACACGTGCGCCACGAGAAGAACGAACTGCTCGCACCAAGAGTATAACAGCCGCTGTCATTACCGACAAGACCCCGAAAGACAGCAGTATCGAAAATGAAAGTCTATGCCACTGACATGAAATTGTATCAGACCAGAACCGAGCTTACGATTCTTACGAGAAGATAGGAAAAGCATTACTTGGAAGTGAAGGTAGACGTATTTTGTATTCAATACGATCAGAAGCAATCTTCAGATAAAATGTGTCTTTACTCGCTGTGGCAGTCTCACGTTAACATGCATTGAAGAGACTTAAATAAAAATTTTGAGCAGTTTGAACTACGCTATTGTAGCCTGCTCCTAGCTTGTCCCGGCGACACACAACAACATTATAGACGACGAAAACGAAGCGGTTGAACACACAAACAGATACAAAACTACGTTACTGTGTTTGACCACACGAGCCACGGGAATTAGTGGTGGCAAGGCAATACCAGTGTCGCACTGTCGTGTTCCTATTGTATCCGAGTTCGTCGGTGAAATATAAAACAAATACAAATTAAAGACTCTTCTACGCTTGTGCTCTAACAATGTAGCTCGTTGAAGCAAGAAACAATACATGGTACCCGACGCAAAGCCCTTGCCGGTACCGGACGCATTGCCCCACCGCCTAGGAATTCTTATTCTGAAGCTTTTAGAGCACGTTAATACCCCGAAGTGTATTTAAAAGCCACCTCAGAAAGCTGGAACGCATTCGCGATCGCAAGTCTCACGGCACCCAGCTCAGTCTCTGCCGCAGGAAGATTAGTTGCGTACTCAGAGAAAAATGTGACGGTATGTGCCCCGTGCACATTTTTTATTTTCCTCATTCTTCATAGGCCACTGCCCCGCCGCGTAGGAATTGTAATTCCGAAGCTTCTAGAGCGCGTTCATTCCGCGACGTGTATTTAAAACCCAACTCTAAAAGCACAAACTCATTTGCGTTCGCAAGACTCACTGGACCCAGATGAGACTCCACCGCGCGAAGAAAATAATATGGGTGAAGAAAGAACAATAGTATATATATGCCACCCAGGCAACTTTTTATTTTCCTCTTTCTTTGTAGGACACTGGCCCGAACGCGTACGAATTCTAATTCCGAAGCTTCTAGAGCGCGTTAATCCCCCCACGTGTATTTCAAAGCCAACTCAGGAAGCACGAATGCATTCCCGTTCCCAAGGCTCACGGAACAAAGCTCAGACTCCACCGCTGGAAGAAAATAAGCTGCGTGTTTAGAGAACAATGTTACTGTTGTGCCCCGGCCAACGTTTTTTTTCCTCTTTTTCTTCGTAGGCTACTGGTCCTGCTACATAGAAAATTTAACTCCGAAGCTTCTAGAGCGCATTGATCCCCCGACGTGTATTTAAAAGCCAACCCAGAAAGTATGAACGCATTCGCGATCGCAAGTCTCCGAGCACACACCACAGTATCCGCCACGGGAATAAAATAAGCTGCGTACTTTGAGAAAAATGTTACGGTATGTGCCCCGAAAACATTTTTTTTCCTCTTTCTTCGTAAGCCACTGGCCTGCTGCGTAGGAATTCTAATTCCGAAGCTGCTAGAGCGCGTTCATTACCCGACGTGTATTTAAAAGTCAATTCAGAAAGCACGAATGCATTCTGGTTCGCAAGACTCAGAGGACCCAGCTCAGACTCCGCTGCGGTAAGAAATTAAGGTGCGTGTATAGAGAACAATCTTAAGGCGTGTGCCTCCGGGCAACTTTTTATTGTTCTATTTTTTGGTAGGCCACTGCCCCGCTGCGTAGAAATTTTAATTTCAAAGTTTCGTGAGCACGTAATCCCCCGACGTGTATTTATAGGCCAAATCAGAAAGCAGGAACACATTTGCGTTCGCAGTACTCACGGGACCTAGCTCAGTCTTAACCGTGAGAAGAAAATAAGCTCCGTGTTTAGAGAACAATGTAACGGTTGTGCCCAGGGAAACCTTTTTATTATCCTCTTTCTTCGTTGGCCACTGGCCCCACCGCGTAGGAATTCTAATTCCGAAGCTTCTAGAGCGCGTGTATTTAAAAGCCAACTTAGAAAGCAAGAACGCTTTTGCGTTTGCAAGACTCACGGGACCCATCTCAGACTCCGCAGCTGGAAGAAAATATGCTGAGTGTTTAGAGAACAATGTTACCGTATGTACCTCGCGCAACCTTTTTATTATCCTCTTTCTTTGTAGGCCAGTGGCCCTGCCGCATAGGAATTCTAATTCCGAAGTTTCTATAGCACGTTATTCCCCCGACGTGTATTTAAACTCCAACTCTGAAAGCAGGAACGCATTCGCGGTCGGAAGACTCACGAGACCCAGTCAGACTCCTCCGCGGTAAGAAAATAAGCTGCGTGTATAGAGAACATTGTAAGGAATGTGCCTCAAGACAACTTTTAAATGCGAATGCATTTCTTAGCAGGGGGTTGTCTTGCGTCGTTGAGCGGCCTGCGCCTAGCAACAGCCGTGGCGCGCGCCCTAGCAACCGGAGCAGGTGCAGAGTAGCGGAGGGCAAGGAGAGAGGAGGAGCGCCCTAGGCATGTGAGGGCGCTCGCATCGAGGAGCTCGGGCGGAGTAGCGGAGAGTGAGTGGAGAGGAGGAGCGCGCCCGGCGTGTGAGGGCGCTCGCATCGCGGAGCTCGGGGCGGAGAGAGAGTTCGCGCGCGCGCTGGCGCGGGTCTCTCACTCCTCTCCGCGTACCCCGCTCCGCTCCGCTGCGCATATAAATGCAGGGAGCGCGCGCCTCTCTCCGTGAACTGCTTGCCGACTGCACCTTGATAGCGATGGAAGTCGGTGAAGTCGAATCCTCGCGGCAACGTTACCGCAAAGAATTCGGTGCACCCAATGCATTCGCATTTCCGCACGATCCGTTTGGGGAGGTGGGGGGATTTTTTTATTTTATTTATTTTTCATAGGCCACTAGCCCCACCACGTAGGAATTCTCTTTCCGAAGCTCCTAGAGCAAGTGCATTTAAAAGCCAGCTAAGAAAGCACGAACGCAATTGCGTTCGCAAGACTCACGGGACCCATCTCTGACGCCGCCGTGGGAAGAAAATGAGCTGCGTGTTTAGAGAACTATTGTATGGTATGTCCCTGCGCAGCCTTTTTATTTTCCTCTTCCTTCGTAGGCCATTGGCCCCGCCACATAGGAATTCTAATTCCGGAGATTCTTTAGCACGTTTCTCCCCACGTGTATTTAAAAGCCAAATCAGAAAGCAGGAACGCATTCGCGTTCGCAATACTCACGCGACCCAGCTCAGTCTCCACTGTGGGAAGAAAATAAGCATCGTGTTTAGAGAACAATGTTACGGTATGTGCCCCGCGCAATCTTTTTATTTCCCTTTTTTTCGAAGGCCAATAGCGCGGCTGCGTAGCAATTCTAATTCCGAAGATTCTGGAGCACGCGTATTTAAAAGCCAACACAGAAAGCACGACCGCATTTGCGTTCGCAAGACTCACGTGACTCATCTCAGACTCCGCCGCGGCAAGAAAATAAGCTGGATGTTTAGAGGACAATGTTACGGTATTTGCCCCTCACAACCTTTTTATTTTCCTCTTTCTTCGTAGGCCAGTGGCCCCGCCACATAGGAATTTTAATTCCGAAGATTCTGGAGCACGTTAATCCCCCGACGTGTATTTAGAAGCCAATTCAAAAAGGAGGAACGCATTCGCGTTTGAAATACTCACGGGACCCAGCTCAGTCTCTGCCGTGGGAAGAAAATAAGCTGCGTGTTTAAAGAACAATGTTAAGGCATGTGCCCCCGGGCAACTTTTTATTTTACTCTTTCATCGTAGGCCGCTGGCCTCGCCGCGTAGGAATTTGATTCCAAAGCTTGTAGAGGACGTGTATTTCAAAGCGAACTCAGAAAGCTCGAACGCATTAGCGTTCGGAAGACTCACTGGACCGATTTGAGACTCCGCCGCGGGAAGAAAATAGGCTGCGTGTTTAGAGAGCAATGTTACGGTATGTGCACCGCGCAACATTATTATTTCTCTCTTTCTGCGCTGGCCACTGGCTCTGCCGCATAGGAATTTCAATTCCGAAGATCCTGGAGCCCGTTAATCCCCCGAAGTGTATTTAGAAGCCAAATCAGAAAGCACGAACGCACTTGCGTTCGCAAGGCTCACGGGACCCATCTCACACTCCGGTGCGGGAAGAAAATAAGCTGCGTGTTTAGAGAACAATGTGAGGGTATGTGCCCCACGCAACCATTTTATTTTTCTCTTTCTTCCCAGGCTACTGGCCCCGCCGCGTAGGAATTCTAATTCTGAAGCTTCCAGAGCACGTGTATTTAAAAGCCAACTCAGAAAGCACGATCGCATTTGCGTTCGCAAGACTCACGGAACCCATCTCAGACTCCGCCGCGGGAAGAAAATATGCTGTGTGTTTAGAGAACAATGTTACGGTATTTGCCCCGCTCAACCTTTTGATTTTCCTCTTTCTTCGTAGGCCACTGGACCCGCCGCTTAGGAATTCTAATTCCGAAGATTCTGGAGCACGTTATTCCACCGACGTGTATTTAGAAGCCACATCAAAAAGCAGGAACGCATCCGCGTTCGCAATAGTCACGGAAACCAGCTCAGTCTCCACCGTGGGAAGAAAATACGCTGCGTGCGTAGAGAACAATGTTTCGTTATGTGCCCCGCGCAACCTTTTTATTTTTCTCTTTTTTTCGCAGGTCACTGGCGCCGCTGCATAAGAGTTTTAATTCCGAAGATTCTCGAGGACGTGTATTTAAAAGCCTACTCAGAAAGCACGAACTCCTTTGCGTTCCCAAGACTCACGGGACCCCTCTCAGACTCCGCCGCGGGCAGAAAATATGCTGCGTGTTTAAAGGACAATGTTACGGTATGTGCCCCGGGCAACTTTGCTATTTTACTTTTTCTTCGTAGGCCAAAGGCCCTGCCGAATAGAAACTTAACTTCGAAGTTTCCTGAGCCACGCTATTCCACCGCCGATAATCTAGAGAGGTAGACGTAGAGCATCCGCTTCGTGTGCAGAAAGACCGTGGTTTGAATCCCGTTGCCGGATAATTCCCACCAAAACAAACCCGCCATTACGGAATTGCGTTCGGGGTTGGGGTTTATCCTGATCCCGCCGACCATTGCCGGTAACGCACTCCCTCACCACAGCAGGATTTACCACCCTCGTGTAGTAACGGCCACAACATCCTATGAATATGCGAATTAAACCACGGCTCTCAGTCTCCAGTAGCTGCGAAGCAACAAACCACGGCGACGGTCAAACCTGTGACGCAGCAAAGGGTGCTAAGAATACCTATACCCGGAGAGGCCGCCATTGTAATCTGAACCTGGCAACGTTTAACACTTGAACCTTATCTAGTGAAGTGAGTTTAGAGGTGTTGTTCGAGGAATTACAGGGCATCAGAGGGGATGCAATAGGGCTTATTGGGGTTAGAAGAACAGGTGAAGCCTTTACGGAGCTGAAAAACAGACACGTTCTATGCTACCATGGTCTAGAGGACCGAGGAGAACTGGGAGTTGGATTTCTTGTCAATAAATGCGTAGCTGGCGAAATAGAAGAGAAGTATAGCATTAACGAAAGGGCAGCTGGTCTGCTAATTAGTCTCAATAAGAGGCACAAGCTTAAGGTGGTACAGTGCTATGCCGCCACATCCAGCCATAACGACCAGGTAGTATATAGCTTCTATGAAGAGGTGGAATCGGGAATGGGTAAAGTAAAAACAAAGTATACAGTAGGTATGGTTGACTTCAATGCTAAAGTAAGCAAGAATCAGGCTGGGGACAAGGCAGTTGGGAATTATGGCCTGGGCTGTAGAATTAGCACGGTGGACGTACGATATGAGTTTGCAGAACGGAATATTCTACGCACAGTGATTACCTTCTTCTTTAAACGGGAGAGACGGAAGTGGACGTGGAGGAGCCCGAGTGGGGACCATAAAAATGAAATAGACTTCATATTAGGCGATAACAGTGGCGTCGTAAAGGATGTGGAAGTGCTCAGAAGGGTAATGCGTATTGACCATCGAATGATAAGATCTCGAATTAGGCTAGATTTGAGGAGAGACCATAAAGAGCTAGTATGAAAGAAGCCGATTAATGAGCTAACAGTAAGGCGTAAAGTAGAAAAATTCAGGATCGCGCTGGCAGAACCGATTTCAGCTCTTACCGAGAAAGCCGAGCTTACGACAAAGGAAGCCAGCCACACCCTACACGTATTATCAAGGAGTCTGCAGTAGAAGGTTCGGGGGGCACGATGGCTAGACAGGGATACCTGTAAACTTTCCCATTAGATGAAACGGCAAACCATGACAATTTCCACCCCAGCTGACAGAAAAGAACTAGCGGAGCTTTCGAAGTTATACAATAGGCGTAAGACAGCTGACATACGGAAGTATAATATAGAGAGGATCGAATGCGCTGTAAAGAAAGGACGTAGCCTGAAATCAGTGAAGAGGCGCCCTGGCATGGGGAAAAACGAGATATATGCACGTAAAGATAAGCAAGGCAATGTCATCACAATAGTGATAAAACAGTTCACAGTGGCCGAGGAGTTCTATATGGATCTGTACAGTAGCCGGGACATCCAGGATAATTTTGACCGAGAAAGTAGTTCAGAGGAGATAGACATCCCACCAGTAACGACCAAAGAAGTAAGGAAGTCTTTGAAAGAAATGAAAGGGGGCAAAGCACCTGGTGAGGATCATATAACAGCAGACCTCTTGAAGGATGGCGGAGAAATTGTACTTGAAAAACTTGCAAACCTGTATACGCAATGCCAAATTACCGCAAGTGTAACGGAATATTCCCAAGAACGCGAATATAAAACTAATCCTAAGAAAGGTAACATGAAGAACTTGAAAAATTACCGTCCGTTCAGCTTACTGTCAGTCGTCTACAAAGTACTTACCAAAGTAATCGCTAACAGAACTTCTGCAACCTTAGATTTCAGTCAACCTAAAGAACAAGCAGGGTTCCGTAAAGGTTATTCAACAATGGACCATAAGTGTGTCTGCCTGTTCCGGTTTATCGTCAGTCATATGCAGTGAGTTCAGGAAAAGATGTTCTAAAATGAGTGAAACGAATGCCACTACGTGCATCTGTTAAATCTTTCTTCTTTAAACTTCATAGCGGCACGCTTCCGGTAAAACCCTGGCTGCATGAAACTGGACTATATGTACACCCATGGACACTTAACTGTAGACTATGCCAAAAGCTAGAAACAATTGAGCACATCTTTCTGGACTGTTCGGATGCGGTGTTTCACTGGGACATCCTCCAACGAACCCTGAAAAAAAGACTTACCATTAACGCCTTATGGTATTCGCTTTTTGCCCGTAAACAATGATGGAGGCGTGCCCTACGATTTGTTCATGGCACTTAGTCGGCATTCTATGTGGAAAACTCGTATGGCGGTTCAAAATGCTAAAGAGGTTGCTCGCACAGTGCGAGAGTACTTCATTGAAAGCGTTGCTTATATAAAAGAAGTTTATCGAGTGATGCCGGAAGAGCCTGAGTGGTTACCCATTCTGGATGTTCTAGCGCAATTTAAGATGTTTATAAGCCACTCCCTTCAGGCGATCGGTGGCTGGAGCTAGTAATTTGTGTACTGAACAATGCTTGTTGTGTTGTCGCCAAGCAGGCAATAAAGAAAAAAAAGACAGACAGACGGACAGACAGACAGACAGACACACAGACATACAGACAGACCAAAATTTCTGGGTTTAAGTAGCCCAAGAAAGACTATCGTCTTAAAAATGTACGTCGGCAGGGCATGTAATGCGAATGTAAGAAAACCGTTGTTCATTAAGGGTAAAAGAGTGGATTCCTAAATAAGGTAAGAGTAGCAGAGGGTGGCAGAAAGTTATATTGGCAGAGGAGATCAAGAAGGTTTGCAGGGATAAATTGCTCACAGATGGCACAGGACCGGGGTAAGTTCACAATAATGGGAGAGGCCTTTGCCCTGGCAGTTGGCGTAGATAGCCTGGTAATATTGATGATGATGATGAATTAGTGCTAATGAGGTGGAATATATATTTTATGTTGGGGTAACGTATAGGAGGTTTTTCGAGAAAATTGGTCATTGAGTGGGCGACATCTTGTGTAGAATGGCTGCATCTGGATGGTTACTCGAAAGAGAAAAGGTGATTGCCCGTGTTTTACTGAATCTTGACTCAGCCAAAAGTACTTGTTTTTGTGTAAACAAAAGCGGAAAACCAGAAATAGATGTGATTCCATGTTTCTGCTCATTTCGAGTTCGCCTCCACTAAGACGGCACCCACAAAAACAAATCAAAAGTAAGTGTTACCACTTTCAGGATGTATCTTGCTTACTCAAAGCCGTCGAGAAAGCGAAATAGATGGTTTTTCATTTCAGTGACCGCCAAATGGTTATTTTTAAGTGGGGTGCAAGTCATTTTCGTAAGGCATGCAGTATCTCCCGTTGGAGAGGGCTTGTGCCTACTGTACAAAGCTATCTCCAGATAATCTCATGTATGTAAGTTGTAGCTTTTATGGCAGTTTAACGTGTTTGTGAATGTTCTATTGCGTGTTATGGTATGTTCGTGTGAAATTCTCCTGCGAAAGAGCGAGAATTGTTATATATATCAAATATTGCCTTCCCTCAGATCGCTCGTCTCCAGCATCTTAGTGATACGAATATAGTAATTACGTTTAAGGGCTCATTTTAATAAGGTACAAAACTATGTTTTCCCATATCTTCGATATTATATTCAAAACAGAACTGTTTTTTGGGTGTGTGATTATTTTTGAAGTTTGTAACCTTCCCACGATATATCATCATAAATCCAAACTACTGATGAAGGGTAAGAAAATCTAACTAAATGGCGAGTATTAGAATACGTTGATGCTTAAGGTTTTCTGCTTGTTTATCTGAGAGTATATTCCACCCATCACCGAAGCAGGAATGGGCTTAAATTCTTATTATGAACCTTCACGATATCACTAGTGTTCGAATAGCGGAAATAGAAAGTTGAACCCAAAATTTTCGTGAAATTTTAAACGACACACAAGTAGAATTTAGAGCTTTCAGGTGGACATTAGGGCAGGAGTTTTTTCCGTACAGAGAAATAGCATGGGGTCGTTCACGGAACACTAAGCGAAAACCAGTAAAAAATCCTAATTGGTGCTGCATTGCATTGTGTTTTGTTTTCTAATGCTTTTTCCCCAGGCTCCGTCCACGACTGGTTGTTTCTGTTTGGTCGGAAGAAAGCGCGTGTTTCTCGCTTTGTCATTAGTGATCCCCTCAAGCTATCATGTTGGAAAAGAACGTGTGGCACGCTGTCGTAACTTGACTAGAACAATATCGTTTGTTGTTGACCTATCACACCATTCTAGAACGTAGAGTACCAGAAAATGGCTGCTGCTTAGCTGAGCTAACGTTCGATTAGCAAAGCAAAAGCTTTTTAGTCTCGCTGAGTCTTGGCTTTCCTTCGTTAATGTTAGATGTATGTGTATAACCGACCACGCCTGATAGCTGTTCGGTCCAGAGCTACCATCACAGAAGGAGGCCCGGCCTCGCTTTCAATCACGGCGAACGCAGCGTTCCTCTTCAGAGGGCGCAACATGAATTACGTAGCCCCAGACAAGCCAGTGCCACTTGCGTGGGAGGCTGTGGGAGTGGTCGGCTGACGATGAGCTGAGCGGCCGTGCCTGACAGGGCGGCCGCTGCTCAGTTGAGCAGAACTTGAAAACGGGGCATTTTGCGCGGCGCCGAGAGCGTGCCCGGTGAGTCACGTGATGCGCTGCAACGGGAGTGTCGCAGGTGTGTATGCGATCAAATGAAAGTAAACTTACCCATCCGCGATGGAACCGCTCGACCAGAGTAGTAACGCCTTGCTTTAAATGGACCCTGCAAAACTTAGGATAAGCGATTCCACTCTTTTCTTCGCGTCTGTAACCACTGCGAAAGCCATAGTTATTGCCAGCACAGAGCTACACTAGTTGCGCGATTCGCTCGTCGCAGTAGAGATACGCTTCCATTCTACTTTATTTTGCGCCTTCTTGAACTTTATATCAAAAAGCGTTCATTGCTGCCACTTAGGGAAGACCGGCTAACAGCAGCTACATGGCCTTAGTGACATACTTCAAGCCGTCGAAAAGCGTCATAGAAGGTACAGAGAGAAAAATCTTTTGAACGAGTTTTCAAGTTATCTTGTGGGCATGAAGAAGCTTTTCGGCTTTGTTGCTTTGTGACCCTCTACTCTAAGTAACGGGTATGTTGGGTCACTACGTTCAGCAAGCATTTAAGATTTCAAAAAAGTTCAAAAATTGTCGCGTACACTCTTAGGCAAAAAGGACTAAAAGTTTCGTCCTTTCGGGGGACTAACGGCCTCTGCCACAATCATTAGTGCCTTGGGGACTAACTGCGAGGGGACGAACGGTTAGTCCCCCACCCGGATGGTCCGTTCCTCCGTACTCCCCAAGGACGAACTGCGTAGAGTGCAGAAAAAAAGAAAAAAAAACGCCATCACCGGCAGGGATCGAACCCGTGAAGCCCGGAATAATACAGTAGGAACCCGACGCGCTATCCGCTAGACCACGCGGCCAGATGGTTCCTGCGGCAGATAATATTCAAGTGTACAGGGTGTAGTTCTGTGCATAACGCAACAGATCCATTGCAACTGGTGCCCGAATTTCTATCTGTGCAAGCGAACGTGACCGCGTTTGGCGCCTTGCGCTTAGCGCTTTGCTAGTTTTAGGGACTATTGCTCAGTTCGATTCGAAGTAGAGCCTCACAACCATAGGTTTTGTTCGTAAATAACAATCAACTCGTCGTCGCCTAGTTGAGATAGGTAGCTGGGCGATCGGACGACTCATCTTTTTCCGCACAAATTAGCGCAAGCTAAGTGCTTTCTTAGTGTTCGATACATATGTTAAGTGCTCTATGTAACGTATGTGAAAGGTGTCATCTGTGTGAGTGTCAGAATAAGGAAACATGCCATATTTTCCTGCATCGGCGAAAGCGAATTTGGTGTTGCTTAGCCTGAATTCTTCAAATTCGTGTCGCTAGACGATTGCGACTGCGAATGCAAAGCGGGTTTTTCAGCAGTTGCAGCATTGTCATAGCTTTGGTGCCCAAGGCAATTATGTACCGAGTGTAAAAGATAACTTCGAGACGCTTACCTGTAGCGAGCATTTTTGTTTTGCAGTTGTCATGAGCAACATGCGTTTTTTCTAGTCTGGTAAACATATACATATTCATTACGCTCAGGAATCCACTTTTGCTACTGTCACTAATTTTTGAGTTACTGTTAAGGCGCTTGAAAGCTTTCATTGGCCGTTATTATCTCGCACGAATCGAATGCAAACACAGCGTATCAACATAACCTCGCCGAGAAGCGTATGACAATCGCGCTTCGCCGCTCCTTCCATTACCCGCCGCTCTACTAACCCTAGGCGATTTTCTTATAACTAACATCAATATTTTCTCCGTGGCACCATCTAAGCACCCAGTGACTGCAATGCTTGTGTTTTGGAAATATAAAAACTGTTCGCAGACATATTGCGCGAAAGGGCAACGACGACGCCATTCGGGGATTAACGACGCAGCAAAGAGACTAACTGCATGCGTTTCGTCTTCCCGTTACTCCTTTAGATCGGCGGGGACGAACAGTTAGTCCGAATTTATTCACACGGCACGTACTCTGCCGCAGATACTCCCTTTGAAGAAGAACAGTCGCCCGCGAAGACAAACGGCTGTATTTTAGTCCCTATTTTAGTCCGTTTTGCCTAAGAGTGTAGTTCCTTTAATATAAATATTTGCAGGGCAGACGGCGCTGCTTTAGAATTTGCTTGCAGTCCGGTCCACATATAATTTTTGCGGCTGCTACTTCACCGCTAGGGTATTGAAAGACCGCATAGGGGAGCACATCTTCGCTTCAATGAACCTTAGTTCATTGAAAAAAACGTGACGCCATTGATTTCACTATTTTATCATAACAAAATGATATCTAATTTTAAGGTTGTGTGTTTGCGCACACGATTCTTATTTTGAGGGTTTTTCGGCCTTCATTTATTCATTCGCAATTACTGTAAAGATATTATTGTTTATCTATAACCATTGAGGTGTAGCTGGTATTGAACCCAGGAAAAACTACGAAAGAAGAAAGTGTTTGAGGAGTAAAATATTTACTTACAAAAAAGCACTGAAAATTTATATTTTAGATGCTATAACGTAGTTTGTACAGTTCAGCGAAATCAAGCGCGTTACACAATCAAACAAATACATTGCAGGGTGCCCTGAAGAAAGGAGCAGATGGGGCTCGTTATTTTTGGAATATGCACTGCAATTTTTATTCCTGTCCATTTATAGGCCTCCGCTTTGAACAACTTTATGTAAACGTGTGTCTGTCTTCGAGGAGTAGCCGATATTTTGCTGTAACAACACAAAATCAGAAGAACTTCTGGGACAATGCTTACTTTATTATGTTTCGCCGCTTGGAATACGAATTTGTGTGACTGCGTTGTGGACAAAACACAGCTGCGCGCGAAAACACACACATATGTAATCATGTGGTATGGCTATCTCAGGTTGCGGAATAATATAGGGCGAAAAAAAATTGGACAGGTGAAAAGGGTGCCATGCACATAGAAATCGGTTGTATTGTAAAATGAAACAAAGTGCGCACTCTAAAACAGTGAATTTTGTCCGCGGAAAAAAGCTGAACTATGCTTAGATTAGTTTACAAAAGCACCCAATTCACATACAAACCCAGTTACCCTGAAACGAGTAAACAATAAAACTTGAGTTCTGCATGTTTAAATTAATTACGTCACTCCCCACGAAGTGAACCTCTGAGGACCAACGTTTTCCAGCCCTGGCTGATTCACTTGGAGTTCCTTCGAATGTGAAACCCTTGTACAATTTAGCGGGAGCTGATTGGTATGTTAAAAGTCCCTTCTATAGCCCCAAATAACGGAAAACATCCGCACGCAGTACGGTGCGTCGATAAATGTGTACGCGTGCTATTCTTAAGTATTTTCCTGCGATCGTGCGTAAGGGTGTTAGCCATCAAGGCAGTCTGACCGAGAGGCATCTGAGCACACGATAGGAATCGGCAAAAAAGCGACCGAAGCCGCAAATAAATAAAAAATGACACCACCTCAACGCGAGGGAACCCTCACTTGATGCGAAGCATCTCGGAGGTTCCGAAACGTTCACGAGATTGGGTGTCCAAATAACGGAAAATGACAGAATGGTTGGCGTATATTCAGCTCATTGGAGATTGCAACGTGCCTCAACCGAAGCAGCAACTGAGGGAGCGGCGCGTGGGCCGGGTGTATTCTATAGAGCAGATGTAGTGGAGATTTGGAGATGAGAGAGGAACGCGCATGCGTGCTTATCGGGCAGCTGCGGTGATGAGTTGCGCATGCGCTATCGCACCGCTCTAGTGAAGAGGGGGAGATGAGGAGCAGCGCGCGCGTAATCGCACAGCTGGAGTGGAGAGCGGTAGAGGAGAAGCGCGCGCGCTATCGCACAGCTGGTGGGGAGAGGGGGAGAGATGCGAACGGACGAGGGACGACGGGCGGACGAACGACGACAGAGCCGAGAGAAAGATATGCTTTGCATTGAAATATCTGTGAGGTGAAGCGCTCAGTCGGCGGGGACGATGACGACGACGTCGCGGACACATGCCCGTAAGGGGTTTGTCCTCGTCTCGGCAGGGCCGAAAAAGAAGTGGCAGACCACACGAGCCGATGTCGGTGAACGCGAGGGGCCTATGAGAACCGGCCACAACGGAGCAGTGACGAGGCCAGACAGGAAACAGGAAGGACGGCGATTGCAGTGGAGGAGTTCGGAGAGGACGGATCGAAGAGAGCGGCGTCCAGGCGCAGGTCGAGAGCTCATCGAGTCATGGCTACCCAAGCTAAGAGAGATCTACCTGACGCCAAGGCCTCCCCTGATTAGCATACTATCCCCCAGTGTCCTGGCCCGTGTCAGGCACACGGGCTGCTGCGTGCCCCGGTCCTGAACGCCCATGGCCTGGATATCATCGTCTACCGGCGGCTAACGGGTGCCGACTGCCCGCGGCCTTCCGTGACGTGGCGCTGGGTGGTGATCAGCCTCTGGCCACGACCCTTCCCGCAAGTACCGTTCCTGGGAGAGCAGCAACGGAGCTGCACCGTCAACGGCGCAGCACGCGAGTGTTCGCGATTCGGCCCTCAGCGCAACGCAACGCGACACCCCGTCGCCCTGAGTACTACGCCACGTCACGGTGAACTCTTTCTGAACTTTTCTGTGCCGCTTTTCTGGCATTCAGACGTAGTCTTTTATGATCATTAGTTACACGTTTTGGGTTTCTTTATGGCACATTTGTAAAATGGCTATTCTTTTTGGGTTTTGATAGTTCTCTGGTAGGTTCACGTCTAAGTAATATTGTCTGCGTCCTGCTTTGTTTTGTAATACATGTTTTCTTCATAACCTCTCAAAGCGCTCTCGTCTGATTAACTGGTGACTGTGGCTACCCCCAGTCACCACTGAACATACCCTACTCAAGAACCTGCAGAGAGGGTTTTCCTTTCCTCCTCACAAAATTGGCGTCCATGGCAGGACGAGGGCGTTTGCGCATTGAGAGGTTACGGTGCCACAGTTGTCCCTGCATCGGTGTACGATGAACATGCAGGAGCTAAATGCCATCGGGGAGCGTCTGGGGTTGCGTGAGGCGGAGTTGCGTGCGTGTGTTGACGATGGTCTAGCGAAGGCGCGAGATGAGAGGGCGGTAGAGCGAGAGGCTAACCGTCAGGATCGCGAGGCTGCCCGATTGCAACTCGAGCAGAAAGAAAAGAACCTGTAGCTAAGACTCAGGTTGGCAGGCATTGGAGAAAGTAAAGTCTCGGGGGCGACTGCTGGTAACGCGCATTCTGCAGAAAGCCCTGTCTTTAATGTCAATCCGCACAACATCCTTCCCGTCTTCAATAAAGCTCGTGATGATTTAGACGCCTATTGGAAGAGTTTTGAACAATTGGCGAACGGACAGCGTTGGCCTAAAGAGAAATGGGCCACAGCGCTCAGTTTGTGTCTAGCCGGAGAAGCTTTGAAGGTCTTCGGAAAGCTGTCTCCTGACGAGTCCGTCCATTATGATAAGACTAAAAAGGCGCTGCTGCAACGTTTCTGTTTCACGGCTGAAGGCTACAGGGAAAGGTTCCGGCAGAGCAGGCCGCAAGGCAGTGAGGCGGCGAAGCAATATGCGACTAGAATAGAGAGTTTCTTCGACCGCTGGCTGTAGATGGCAGGTACTTCTAAGCCCTATGCCGGAGTACGCGATTCCTGACCAACTGCCACAGAGCATTAGCAGTTTTTCTACAGGAAAGAGAGTGCAGGAAACTCTCGGAAATGACGAAGGCCGCCGATCACTTCCTCGAGTACCAGTATCAATCAACATGCTGCGCTTTAAGAAAACGCATGACACTGCGCCGTCAAAGGAAGCAAGGAATATAACGAACCCAGCCAGAACCCCTCGTTGCTTTCTGTGTGACAAGCTGGGTCACCAAGCCTCAGATTGTCGCGGAGGCCAAAGCAACCGCACTGTTCGGATTTCCGCGGTGTTGGTCATAACGTCAAGTCTTGCCCTAAACGAGCGAACAGCAAGGAGATGATATCTTGCTGTATGTGACAGACAGAACGTAGCCTCGAAAAAACACGGAAAAAAGCGAACACCGAACCCGAGGCGCGTGGGGGAGACGTCACGAGGGTCGCAGACTGCGATGAGCCCGAGTTCACCAGAAAAGAAGAAGACAAAGGTTGTGAGCCGCTAAACGCTGAAGTAAAATGCGCGTGCGAAGCACGAGCGGAACCCCTACTCAAACATGGCACGGTTGCAGACGCACCGCGTACAGATGAGGGGAATGCGCCATGTGAGACCAGCCATGCGCAGTAGTGCACCGACTTGGATAACCAGCTGGAAACACACCCCTTCACAGAGCTAATCGACGGCGGCCAAACACTAAAAAAAACACCGGGTGTTTGCGGAGGGGCTATTAGGCTGCGGCAAAATCATGCAAAAATGCATGAAAGGGTGAACGCAGTGCCCAGGAAAAACAGTTTCAACCGTTGCTTTGCACGCAAAACTGGGCGAAGCAAAAAGATCAAAGAGCGTTCCTGTTGATGAGGATAGGCCTAAAGTGAAACGTAGAGTGACGGGTTTGCATAAGAAAAAAGACAATGGTGAAACTGGATCGGAAGCAAGTCAAACGGCGAGAAGTAAAAATCAAGGTCCATGGTAAGTGCCGCAAGCCAGAAAGCGCAAGCTGCTAATTACACGGTGCATCCTTCTGGTGGCGAGCTCACAAACGGGCCCGGAAGATCACTCGCAAGTGAAAACAAGCAGACAAACCTTGAAGCTACTAGTTTGTGGCGAAACTGTTGATTCCCGATTCTCGCCTTGTGCTCGTTACCGATGTGAGCACAGCTGGTTCTAAGAACCAAACTGATATCCTTGCCAAGGGTGCGGAGCGGAAGAGGCGCAAAAAAGTAAAGCTGAAGCCTCAGATCAATGAAGTGGGTTTGAAAACACGGCATCGGCTTGGCATGAAATGGTTTGCTTCAAACTTATAGATTGTTTATTATTGTATTGCTTGTTAGAAAATGGAAATAGAGTGGTCGGACAAAATATTTGTAGAAAATGTGTCTCTATTGCACTGATGTGTAAAGTTTAGAAGTGGTTGTCGTACTATAGCGAAATAGAATTGCATGGTGGCATGACACAGCGAATTGTGAAGTGTTGTGGTGACTCACGTGGGACTGATAGTGCGTGAGAGCGCGTGATAGTCACTGAATGTGAGTTTTTGTGTTCACCGTGTGCGCGATGGTGTTCACCGCGATGCCAACTATGTCTACCCCATCCCACCAACCAGCAGTAATTCTTCACCTTCTTGTGGAGTTTTTTGTTTCCTGGAAGAAAAACTTTCTAAAGGGGGAACACATGTGAGGTGAAGCACTCAGTTGGCGGGGACGACGACGACGACGTCGCGGGCACATGCCCGTGAAGGGATTGTCCTCGTCTCGGCAGTGGCAGGTCAAACTTGCCGATGTCGATGAACTTGAGTGGCCGATGAGAGCCGGCCACAGCGGAGTGGTGACGAGGCCAGACGGGAACAAGGAAGGACGGCGCTTGCAGGGGAGGAGTTCAGAGGCGGCGACCAGGCTCAGATCGAGAGCTCATCGGGTCTTGGTGACCGAACCTCAGAAGGATCTACCTGACGCCAAGGCTTCCCCTGACCAGCATACTAACCCTCAGTGCCCTGGCCCATCACAGGCACACGCGCTGAGGCGTGCCCTGGTCCTGAACGACCACGGCCTGGAGATCATCGTCTATTGGCGGCTAACGGGTGCCGACTGCCCGTGGGCTTCTGTGACGTGGCGCCTGGTGGTGACCAGGTTCCGGCCACGACCATTCCCGCAAGTACCATTCCTGGGAGAGCAGCAACGGAGCTGCACCGTCAACGGCCCAGTACGCGAGGTTTCGCAAAGCGGCCCTCAGTACTACGTCACGTCACGGTGAACTCGTTCTGAACTTAAGTGTGACGCTTTTCTGGCGTTTAGATGTATAGCCTTTTCTGCACATTAGTTAGACGTTTCGGGTTTCTTGATGTCACAATTGTAAAATGGTTATTCTTTTTGGGTTTTTGATAGTTCTCTGGTAGGGTCACGTCTAAGTATTATTGTCTGCGTCGTGCTTTGTTCTGCAATAAATGCTTTCTTTATAACCTCTAAAAGCACCCTCGTCTGTATAACTGGTGACTGTCTACCCCGAGTCTCCACTGAACATACCCTACTCAAGAACCTGCAGAGGGGGTTTTCCTTCCCTCCTCAACAATATCATATTTTGTCAACCACCCATTCCTCTTAAGCTTCCCCACTTTGCGTGCTCCTTATAATAATACAAAAAAGGCAAATTTCAGCTAATGCTGAAAACACAGCCAAAAGGGCATGCCTGTGAGATACAAAAAATTACGAACCAATGACACGAAAGCTGCAAATTTTTCTCGACTTCGCTTCAGTGGGTCGAAAAAATGTATCATCCCTTTCTTTTGGCCTGGCTGACAGTCGTCAACCTACTAGAAATCTAAGTCCGCAAGTTTTTTTTTTGGTTGAAAGGGCTATTTCAAGCAATGAAAAGGCATTTTTTTTTAAGATGATAGGATACGTGTGTCCATAGGTCTCCTTTTGGCAGCTGATACTTCCGAGCTACATTTCTATATAATGTGCGTCGGGTAGACAAATTGGTCCAGTCGAGATGCCACGTGTAATAACAGAGCTTTATACGAAAAAACTACATTTGTTGATTCACAGGCCCTCTTGACCGTAATGACAGACCGCATCCATTCCTTTTGAACTTGCCCATCTTATTGATAAAACCATGGGCCTTTTTTGTGAACGCAATGTATATCTTTACACATAAAGTAATTATAGGTTCTTCGGGAGATTTTTACGCGATTACCTCAAGTAGCGTTATAGAATCTTATATAAAAATCAATTTAGGTAAGGAAACACTAGTGCAACAGCATTTCACCCTATCAGCATCCTTCTCTTTAAGACAAGTTTTTTAACGATGTCGGCAAAACCTGACACTGCTTATATATTTAATCACTGCATTGGGCGATTATGAAATAAGTAATAAAGGTCCCGGTTTGAAGAGAACTTATATTTTCTGAGAAATAGTACGGTTGTATTCCAAAACGCGCGAACTGTCTTATCAGAAAAATTTGAAACTTCTGATTTGGGGTTTTATTATGAGGAAGCTCCACCTGCGCCATTAGGCACGCCAGAAGGGAGGGCCCTCTAGAAATAATTTTTACTTCGTGGCAATTTCAAACGTGAGCCAAAATCGGGGGGCACGTGCGACCCACAATTTCTTGATGAACACTAACGTATCTGTTGGTTTTATAAATATGAGCTGATGAGCTGTTTATTCCTGCACATTTAGTACAGAGATTCACAGTAAGCGTTTGCTAGATTTTATTCATTTTTTTAGGTACCCTAAGTGCTGAAGTGGGCATTACATAGGGGGGGGGGTATGAGTTGAAAGCCGACACAACCTTACAATATTGTGATAAGAAAATAATCAACACAACAAAAGTGCCATTAGAATATGATAAATTCCCAAAAAGTATAGAATAAAAATGCAGCGTGAGACATTATATCCAAAAAACAAAAAGTGTACATGTGACAAAAAGTCTTGCATTTGAAACGCTGGAACACATATTTAAAGCATGGAAAAGATGAGCAAGATGAAGACAAATTACAGGGTATTTTGGATAACTAAAAAAGCGAGGAGTGCGTTTTGAAAAGAAGAAGCGTCTGCTTGGTCCACTAGGCTACTAGGTACAGAATTCAATTCATTCACTCCCAGTACAAGGGGTGAGCTCTTATATATAATTGTTCGGGCAAAAATTGGGCTTTTTGAGCATGATCGGTGCGTGTGAAAGTATAGCGTGCCGGGAGGGTATATTAGCGAGCGAATGGTGTGGGATGATGATACGGGGTGTGGAAAAAAGTTAATCTTACAAACTGCCTGCGTTGGGTGAGAGGGCGGAGAATAAGTTCGTCATTCAAGGCAAATACAGTCTGTTATCTTGAGAACGATGATCGAATGAAGCGCGCGGCCTTGTTCTGTACGCAATGAAGCATGTTCTTCAGACACATTTGATGTAGATGCCAGTTGATTTACGCGTATTATTGTGAAGAGCGGATAAGAGCGTTATACGCGTGAAGCCGTATCGGGAAATTAGCCAAATAAAGGCGACGCTTGAGCACGCCGAGGTTTTTCACGCCTTTGTGATTTTTTCTATATTGGGGGCACAGTTTAAATCGGAGGTGAACTTAACTTCGAGATATTTAAGAAGGAAACTGATTCAAGTTTAGAATTTTAGATAAAGTAATTATAAGTTTCTGATCTTATCATGGAAGAAAATTGCACATGCTTAGTATTTTCTACATTTATTTTGATGAACCATTTTTCGCACCATTCAGTAATTGTAAATACAGTAAACCCCGCTTATATTGAACAGGGGAGTATTGTAAAATTGTTCGATATAGCAAAATTCAACATCAAATGTGAAGCAAAAAAACTTATATGAGAGCAAACTTGCTGACGGAGTCAGGATCTAACGCTGAGCTCTTAGCACCCTGCAGTGCACTATTGATACGACGCTTCCTCGGAAAGAAAACAATAATTTATTCGGGCCGAAGAACTGCGTTAGCGCAACGCATTGCTCGTGACTGCTTGCTCCACGGTATCTTAACATTCGACAAGCACGAGACCGCTGGCTTTAATGGCACTTGAGTATCACCGTAGCAGGGTAGCAACTGCAGCGACGGCTTCGTTCGTACTGGGAAGCGGTACCGAGTCCTCGGAGTCTTCGACAGAACGGAGAAAAGCATGGATACAAGCGAATAATGGTTAACCCAGTGAACCGCGCAAGTGCGCGCAGCGAATAGCGCAGACTTGAAGTTCAGTGACACCCCAGCCTTCAGTGCCCAATGGGGAGCTTTCGGCTCAAACGGCATGCATGCGTGGAGCTCCTCCACTCAGCCACGGCCGGTTTGGACACGCCCCAGCTCGCGATAGAGTCGCAAGCGAAAACCGCGCCACCCCTGCGCAGTGATGTATTGCGGGAAAGCCTGCCGAATGCCTAAGGAGAGTGAAAATCCCGCGTGGGATAGTCGATATATCTATTGTGAGCAAAATCGTGTTCGATATTTAAATGCATGCAATTTTTACCAGAAATATACAAGGGCTTGATATAGGCAATGATTAGATATAAGCAGGCTTTACTGTAAATCATGCTGGAGTATAGAAACGTCATCAGAAGTTACTATTTCTCTATAAATTACAAAGTCGTCGGCAAAGAGACTAATTGACGAGGAAATGTTACATGCCATCCTGTTTATGTAAATTACTTAGTAGTGGGCCTAGTATGAACGCTTGGTGGACTCCTGATGAGACACCCGCAGGGATCGAAACATGGTCGTTTAATCTTACAGATTGCCAATGGTTTGTCAGAAGACTGCGAATCCAGTGGGTTGTGTTGTCATCCAGATTAAGGTCACAAACTTTAAGCATTAGACGGTCATGGGGAACCCAATCAGAAGCCTTAGACAAATCGACAAAAATGGCATCGGTACAAATCGACCTGTGCTGCGAAACGTTGGAGATCAGTGACCAGCTCAAAAAGGCGTGTCTGATATGATAAATGTTTCATAATTCCGCGTTGATTGCAAATGAAGAAATTATCCTGGTTAATGTGGGTTAAAACATGCGCGAAAAGAAAATGTTCTAGCAACTTGCAGCTGACTGAAGTAAGTGAAATAGGCATATATTCAAGTGGATCCGACCGGTCGCGAGATTTGAAAAATGGTAGGGTATGGGCAAATTTCAAATCGTCCGGCAACCAACCTCAATCTAGGGATTGCTGAAATAACAACGAAAGCAGGTAAGTTGAGTGAGGAGAATTTATTTTCAAGAGCTTCGCTGATATACCGTCAGGCCCGGGGCTACCCTTAGAAGCTAGGTGGTCGATAGCGCATGCCACGCTATGGGCTGTGATTACAATGGGCGTAAAACTAGAAGTTATGCTTTGTTGCGACGACTCCAAAGAGCCATTTAAAGGCAGTTTTGTAGTGAAAACTTGCGCATACGCTGTGTTAAATTCTTCGGCACATTCTTGCAAGAATAACTTATCCCCGATTATATTGGTTAAGACGGGTACCGTGTTTGTTTTCTTCGGGTTCATAATACTCCAGAATTTGATTGGGTGCGTTTTCGGAATACGTGGGAGCGTTACAATAAAATACCTATATTTTACCTCACGTATTGTTTCTTCAGGAAAAGTAGAAATCTGTTTGTAATTCTCCCAATCATCAGGATCGTTGGTTAAAGTTGACTTTCTGGCGACCTTTTTTTCTGTTTAAAAGCCGTTTGACACCAGGGGTAAACCATGGGTCCTTCGTCCTAGAGCTTATTACTGTTTGTGAAACAAGATGCATGTATTTCTTTTATGTTGTCGCAAAATAAACACCACTTTTCATTCATTGTACGATCCTGCAAACCAGTTTCAAGATCAACAGTTCGAGTTTCCAGCATATGGTTCATTTTTCGTAAGTCAGCGCGTGCGTAGTTGAAGATTTGTTTTTTGTTTTAGTTTTGATAGCGCGTGCAACTGATGGCGTGACATGTATGGCCTTATGATCGCTTATTTCTTTTATGACGTGTGTGTTAGTAATTTTGGTTTTATTAGTTAGAATGAGGTCAAGCAAGGGATCGCTCCGTGTTGCTTCGCGCAGTGTTTGCGTAAGTGAGATGGTAATCAATGCATTTTATAAAGGTAAGACCTTGGGGGCGTATATTTTGCGCTGTGACGGAGTTGGTTGGCCAGCGGATACCCGGGTAGTCAAAAGCACCACCTATCACTAAAAAGCTACTTGGAAATTCGTGCCAGATGTTGCTATTGTATCGTTTAAATTGTAGACGAAATCGGCACGACCATCGGGGGGACGGTAACAGGCGCCTAAGATGCAGGGTGTATGGCCAATGTGAATACTGACCGAGATAATTTCTAATTGTGAATTAGATTTAAAATTTCCGGCCGCGCACATATTCCTTAGGACAGGACAATTATTACCGTGGCACAGGCTGCAGAGAGACACGTCCCACAACCCACCCAATCTATCTGCCGTATTTAAACAGATACCAGGACGCAAGAAAATGGGACAAAATATTAGACGCTCTGCTCACATGTACAATATCGACCGGTTATGTGAAACGAGAGCTCAAGAATTTCGTATTTCCATCAATAATTACGACCGCTGGGTGGTGACGCTGCTCAGTTTATCTCAGAAGTACACGTTAAGTTTATTCAGCTGGGGAAGACGCCGACAATTACAACGGTTTTCTTTACGGCGTCAGGCTGAGCGCAAATCTTGAACGCCCCACTGAGTGGTTTGGGTGAGCAAAACAGACCGATAACGTTTCGTCGCCCTGTCTGCTGGACGTTATAAAAGAGGAAATTAAAAAAAATATGGTCAATCTAGGAATTGAGACAAATGGAATTGCATAAATTTCCCATTCTACAGAAGAGAATTTGAATAGGATGAGCGGGCTCATTTTGCTGGAATCTACACTACCTATTCCCAAAACATTTTTAACTAATTTAATGAAAACAAAGTCGCGAACCACAGTGAAAACATGTGGTTTAATAATGTATACCGAAAGATTAAACACTATATACGAGTGCAAATAAGTGGTTCGCTCAGAAAAGAAAGGCAGAATTACAGACAGACAAATTAACGGACAGACAAACGTACAGGCAGAGAGGCTGCAGAGAGTCAGATAGAGAGACACAGAGAGGCGAAGATTTTCCTGTTTAAGTAGCTGAAGAAGCTACCGTCGTTAAAACCAGCTGCAAATGTTCCGCATTCAGCGAACATTGCGCCACCGTGCCTCTTCCAGCGCCCCCACACGGAGATATAAAATACCAAAAGAAAGACGACAAGCAGTCAGCGCGCGAGAAGCCAAAGACTCAGTTTTCAGCGCTTGAAAGAGACTGTAATGCGGTGCGAACCGCTTTGTTTTTTTCTGGTACAACACAGGGCAAACCCAACACGTGCTGAATATAACCCCTAATTTTTGTATGTGCGTGCATACGCGGGTGGCGCGGGAGGGGGCATAAAGTGGGTATCGCTTACAGTCGAGGGCCGCAGTGCACCTGGTTGCTGCAGTTGCATGGCTGTATTTACAGCCCTGTCGAAGTGCTCTGTTGCGCTTGGTGTACTTGACAATAAAGTTTGCAGACGCGTTTCTCAGAGGTGTTACAGATTGCACAGACGTCACTGTGTTGCCGTATTTGTGCGTTTGATGCCCAGAGAAAATATGGAGCTCTTACCTCGAGCAGCACTGATGAAGCGGAGAGCGTTCGATCAAAATACTGTGGTGGTGTTGTTGTGTGTAAGCCACATATTTTATCATACGTGGAAAAACTGGAGCTTAATCAAGAAACCCCGCACCTGGCGTTGGTGTTCATAATATAAAAACAGCCCCTTCACGAGGTCTCCCACAGTGCCAGCTTAAATTTGGCAGGAGTTGCCCGGGAGGGGTGGCCGCCCCGCCATTATACTGCACATAATGTCAGCCGTAGAACAACAACCAAAATTTACCGTCGTCGTCAGCTTCCTCATTACCGGGTGGCATAAACGAGCAGCGGTGCTTCGCATAGGAGCAGATCAAAAGCAGTCGAATGCGAAGCGCTCCTTCAGGAGCAAGATGCCAATGCGAGGTGATACAAACCATCGCACGCGTTCATCTCGCATTGTGCTGTGCAATTCAGAACCGATCAACGTGTGCAGGTGTACTTGGATGTGAAAACTTATACCACTGCGCGTGCACGTTGGCGTTAGATGATCAGTTTAAATACCATTGCCTGAGGCCATAGTCTCCGCGAACCTGAGAATTTTTTTTAAAACGGGCGCCTAAGTAAATTAGAAGGACGCACGTACACTTGCAAAAATGTCCCTTGAATACATGCACCGTAATGGTGCGGACAATGTCGGTTACACAAACCATGCAATCGATTTTACGCGAATACCGTCAAATATTTCCGGCTGCCTAAGTGAGCTGTTCGGCACAAGAAATGACTGCACAGCGCGACGTGCTTCTACGGTAACTGCTGAAACTGAGAAAGAGCTACTTCAGGACGTGTAAGGCATGCATTGTTCGCACTCTTCCCCGCCTCTCCCCTAAAACACCTTGAACTGGGCAAGCGCAACGAAGAAGCCACGATTTCTCGTGCCGCGTATTTGATGAAAAAAATAACAGGGGGAATAATTATGCGCCTGAGGACCTGAGCAGTAGCAGCCTCGTGTTCGTCCCACCTTCACCCCCTCGGTTTTTTATCACCACGCAACCCCTTATGCAGGGACCGCCGAAAACCGCCAACACCACCACACAGGGAACGGCAAAGGCAAGGTGCAGGTTTCATGGTATGCGTATTGTAATCATGAGTACTCATAGCCATAAGTCCTCACACTCATGAGTAGTCATTCTCACGAGTAATGTAATAAATAGTACTGTACTCATCAAGTGCTAATCGAATACTTTGTTTACATCTGTACTCACTCGTAAATATACTCCATTTTTAAATCTGGGTGTGTACTCACACATCTTTGTACTCACGAGTGAGTACACCGACCTACGCAGGATCATGGAAGATTAGCATGTACAATTATTACAAAGGTTTCCGTGCACAAAATGTGCAAAGAAAGAATGAAATTCTGTATATTAGTTGTGAAATTAAGTGAATAGCGTTTTCTCGCGATATATACACATACCGTTTCTCTGGAACCTTTTATTTATTTATAGGTGTCCTCTTGAGTTACTTCGATTCCAACCACCCAACTCTCACTAAGCAATAAACGTGTCGTAGCATCTGGGTATTATCATATTTTCGAATTTAAAGACAGCTGTACCAACACATTTTTATGTGAAAATTTAAAATAAATATCCTAAAGTGCCCCTTTATGAGCGCCATTACTCAATAATAACAAGTGACTATTAGTGTCATTATCTCTTAAAGCTTACATGGTTAGTGGAATTACCTTGATAATATTTATGCATATACCCACATAATTCTAAACAAGTTAAGCTATTTATTATCACCCTATGGCCTATTGTATCGAATGTCTTTTGTAAGTTTAAAAAAATCGACTGCAAAATTCACTTGGGGGTGCCAATGGCAACCCCAAGCCAGTTTTGCTTGCAAATAAATATCTTGCAGTGAGAGTGCAGCAACCAAAAAAAAAAGTTCCTTATGATAGATAGTAAAACTTCCGTAATAAAAAAAATGATGCGTGAACAACGACTTTTGGTTTGGGCATGAAAGTGCATCATTTTAAATTCTTCTCGTGTAGGCTTTACTACATGTATTTTTACAACCGGCATGCCTTCGTATGTTTCTATCAATTAAGCTAATTTTTTTCAGTAACGTAAAAGTAACGACGTTACTTTTTTGCAGTAACTATAACTGTAACAAGTTACTTTTGAAAAAAATTGTAACTGTACTGTAACAGAGTTACTTTTTTGGGTAAGGTAACTGTTACTGTAACAGTGTTACTTCTTTCGGTAACGTGCCCATGACTGGTTGCCATGCAGTGAGACAACTCACAACCATCGGAAAATTATTTTAACAGGTTGGGTACCAAGAGAAGGTCCTAAAAGAAGGGGAAGACCAATACCACGATGGCGAGATGAAATACTCGATTTCAGTGCCTGCAGTGAAGTCGAGCGGCGCAGGACAGGAGCTGTTGGATGTCGGTGGGAGGAGCCTTCGCTCAGCAGCGGGCTTGAGCAGGATGTCAATGAGGATGATGATGATAACTTCATATTCACCGATGCACGTATACGCATATATCGAAAGGTCATTTAGTAGCGTATTTGAATTCTACCCTCGCAAAATTCCTATCAAGTATTTGAATAAAGGTTATAGTTTTCACAAAATGAGTTTCTTCTTTTATGAATATATTTTCCCGCAAAGTAGCATTGAGACTATCATTATCATATTGTTGCTTCAGCCCGCCTTTGTAGATGGGTCGTATTAGGCGTACCTTAAGGTGTGATGGAATCGCCACAGTACCTATTGTGCTTGCATTGGTTTATTCCGGTGTCCTCTTTGTGTTTTTAAACCTGATGATATTATTCGTAATATGGATTCGACCATGTCCTGCAGATCTTCTTAAGAACAAAGTTCTCAGTGCAGAGAATATTTCCAGCTGAGCTAATCTATGCACGTATTATGAGTGCATCTTTGACTGAAGAGTTGAATTCAAAATCAGCCCCGGTGAATTTGCACTTCAAAATTTAACAGCGGCATTACCAAAAAGGTTTATTGAAATTATTTGCTATGTGCGCCTTTCAACACCGCCAAAGTTGGTAGTAATAATCTGGTCGATGCTATTTCGGTTTGTTCTCCCATATAATATGTTTACGTTATTCAAAATTGTGCAAGGTCCTCAATAGATTGGTGTATTTATTTTTTGTAGTACGAACTTTTTCGCTTTCGTAACTTAGCGGTTAGTTTATTTTTAACTGCATTACCTCTATCAATAAAACAAGGTTGGGTTGGAATTTTATATCAATGCCACTATGATTCTTTTACTAAACTTAGTTTTATTATTGCATTAATTTTGGTGTCTTTTGCAACTTTCTGTCTGTGAAAGGGTATTATTTTGTGCTTTGCCGGTACGTTGCCTGAAGCTTACACATAAATGGACGATAGGAAAATCAATGGTCGTTTTGAGTCAGAGAATCCCAATCAAAGTCGTCTACTAATTATTCGACAACTAACTTTTCTGTTATCACCATGAGCCTCATCATCATCTCCGTCACCATCATCCCGACCATCATCCTACTCAGGTCCACAGAAGGAGAAGGCCTCCCCCACTCACATCGAAAAGGTCCTGTAATGAGCTGCTGCAGTCCAGATTTTACCATCGTCACCAGCAGCTTTTGTTATTTTCGTGCTTTTGAGAGCCCTTTCATTTTACTCTTTAGTTACTAGTGGGACATCAAAAGTTTAGCTTGTACTCTGACTAGTTTCCCCTTGTCAAAGGTTGATGGCTACGATAATGGTTTACAACCGCTCTGCTACTTTGATCATCTCTTCCCGATTGTGCTTAATATTACACTGCTCGTCTTATTATGTGTAAATCATGTCTTCCGAAGGCTACATTTCTGCTACTTGTTTTCGAGCTTCCACCTTATTGCAGCATTTCCTCGAACACTGACGCGTTATATGTATAAATGGCGTGTGTTTTACTTCTGGTAATCACATGACCACGCCTAGGCTAATTCAAACCAGTGTTATCGCGTTTGACAATTTGGCTCTTCATTTTCTTAGTTAGGTTTGCAGTTTGTTTCCTATGTTTGGGCTCTCCAACAGCTGCTGCTTATTCACCGAGTGCTAATGTTAGTTTTCATTTAGCCTGTGTACAATGACCTCGATTTGGTCGTTTAGTAGCGTGAATTTGTTTTGAAGAGGTATTTTAAACTAGTGCGATATGGCTTTTGTTGATTCCATGTGGGAGTTCTTGGTGTTCACGAGTTTTGTTTTTTTATATATTGTCATTCAGCCGCAGCTTGCATCTAACCATTGTGCTCTGAATCTTGCTCGCAATTCCATGTCTTCCACAATATCTGGTTTGTCGCATAAAATAAACTAAATTTTGTTTTTTGTTGTATAATCCGTGATTTTTCATGTCGAGTCTCTATTCTTTCGTTTGTAGAAAAAAAATCGTTCATCAGCCTCAAGTTTTTTTCGCTCTGCAAATCTCACCAGACTGGTTTTTCGGCTGTAGCGATTGGGTATTCTGAAGTTTCGCACTGGCATTTGTCGCAGTCCACAATCGTGAACTGCGTTGTTGCCTTTTTAAGTGCTGATCCGACTTTCTTGAAGCTGCTGTCTACGACTTCATCATCATAGCTGGTTGTTGTCACCTATGCCTGCAGGAAAATTAACCTGTATAGCTTTTTATCATGAGTACAACATCGGCAAGTATTGCTATTCTATAAGGCTGAAAAACTCCACGTTATCTGCTATTTCTCTGTAGATTTAGAGTACTTCTCAGTGTTCTTTCCTCATTAAATGTCCACTAAGGAAGTACAAATTCAGTTTGCGCTTTCACTCTTCCTCTACTGAAATGTTTATGCGGAAGTTTTGAAATTAATTAAATGTAATATTCCACCACTATTAGGCCTATAATACCAGAAATAAAATAATGTCTAGAATACGCACATTTATTGGGTTAATTCAGGCGCTCGTAAATGCAGCACGTAAATGCGAGAAGAACCACTTCTCGAGTAACTCTACAAATGTGGTGTTTAATCAATTTCCTAATGTCAGCATTAAAAAGTCAGGAACGCAAAGTGTTTTTGGTGAAATTATACTCATGTTATAACCATGTTATAAATTATAACCACAAGTACATTTATCATGTTTATCAAGGTTCTGTCCCCTATATAAAATTCCACTTTAATAAAGCAAACAATAGCTTCTTGTATTTACAGTAATCGTCATGGCCCCCGCGTCTGTGAAGCATAATTTCTTCACTTCACACAGCCAACAACTTTTAACATACACCCATACACCTCCTCACCTTCTGCCATACCGGCCCAATGAAAACTGTTGGAATTGATGCAGTTGATACATACAGCTTTGCAACTTCAGTTCCCAAATTGCACATCGTAAGGACAATCACACCTAAACTTGTGGTACACTTTTATATAATGCTCTAGAATATCTCAATGCTTTTGTAAGCTTCTAAAATTGACATTATTGATGCCCAAGTCTTGAACTGCTTCATGCGTTAGATGGTTTTCGTAGTATGACTGCCATTCGTAAAACGATCGGACAAATTATGACACATTACTTGATATACTACAGATGGTCACCCCTTGCAATTCTTATAGGAGGTTCATCCTCCTGTTTTCACACGAATATCTCAGCATTTCTCACCCAAGCAACTTTGTACAATTTGTCTTTGGCTTGTTTTTTGCCAGCCAGAACAGTGCTTTGCAGTGAGCAGTCGAGTTTTTGCGAATACAGACGCTTCCCTCCTTCAGCGCATGTCGTTTTACAATCCACGTATCTCTTATCGTTGTACTGTCTAATCCTACAAGTTTTGGAAGTACCATACCTTCTTTAGCCTAATGTAGTGAATAGCTTTCATAGGCTCATGCAGAAGTTCCGTCAGACTAAGTCCTTTCGCCAACAACCGAAGTGTGTTTCTGAAGTTTTCATTATGAATTTCCACCACACAATGAATTTCAACACTCCCCTTCGCGAATTTTTTTTTTAAATCTAGCACGGCATGCTTCACTTCTTCAAGCTCCAATACCTGCTTTAGTAGAGCAGCCTCCGAGGAAGTGACCTTATTGTAAGCCTTTTAGGTCTTGTATATCACCTTTGAGTGTCAACAGTAGGCTGTCGTCCTAAGCAGACATGTGCTCTACCGAGATATCTACAGGGATCCTCGCAGCCGAAGCTGCGCTCCATAGTAGGGGACCAAACCATCTTCCTGGAGCTACTTGTGGGTAGTAAATCTTCGGCAATCCCATAGGTTCCCGTATTTGAAAAGCAAAATAGACTCAATACTCTCAATTCTTTCACGACATGGTGTACAGCTAACACCCGGCGCCTATGATCTCTTCTTTCGACGAACCTGGTACAAGGGAAAAAAGATTTAAAGCGCTAAATACGTTAAGGCGCCGACGAAACTACTGGGACGGTGACGGCGCTCAGCCAATCGCAGGGTCAGCGCTATCAGTATGAAGTAGTTGTTGGCGTGAGATATTCTGGTTTAAACTAGCGTTTTGGTAAAAACGACTTTTCAACAATCGCCGATCAATAAAAAAGTGACGCCATCGGCGGTGGTCGTGCGTTAAAATCAGCAAGTCCGGCGCATCACTCGGACTTGTCTGGTGCGATGCGCCGCGCTGTAGCTCACAAGGGACTTTCATTAAACACTGCTGGTTTACGCAGCCATTATGACTACGTCGCGCAATACTGGCTTGAATTTTTTTTGAATCACGGTTCAGTGGAAAATACAGGGTTTTTAAGGCGAATGAAGTTGTTTTTGCTATTCTGAAAGTAAGCGCCGCAGAGAAGAATGGTCGGACGTATTGAATGGGCGTTCTATATAATTGTTGGCGATCACGTTATTTATTTTCGCGGTTTTATCATCTAGTTCCAGTTCGCACTTAAACAACAGGGGTTGGCAATGGTTGGAGGTGGAGTGCAGAGTTTTATGAATCCGACACCGTGGTGGGACGAAAGGCAAATTGGGCAGAATGGGAAGTGGCTTTGAAGGCAAAAAGAAATATTTCGGTGAATTGCCTATAGTAATTTGCAATGATCAAGAATCCGGCTTAGTGTAAAAAGGGGGACAATACAACTGGAAGCAACCTATCCTCTGTTGTCTGCTCCCGCATACCGGCATCTGAGGTTAAGACTGGCGCGTCAGCCTCATATAGTGACTGGGGGAGGGATGGGGTCTCTTACGACGCGGTGGGGGCCGCATACTACTGCCCGGGGGGCTGCGTGCGGCGGGGGGGTCATAGGTTGTTGACCGGTGAACAAGAAGATACGAACACAGTCAGGGACAATCGCATCTGAATATTTCAACCACGCAATACGTACGCGGCTTTGTTATGTTAGGTAAGCATAGGAGTACATATCTAACCACACAACGGATGCGCGGTTTGGTGCTGGTTTCACGTCCTGTATGGCACTTGACGTGTTTATTTGGTGCTTTTATACCTCCTAGTATACATGAACAATGCCGTTCGTAAATCGTACCGCGGGCGTTTTTGCGTACAAAACCATTTATTTTGCCAAATATTGACACAAAAGTTTCGCTAGTTTTAAAATCGGTGACAGGCCTTTGGTGTAAGCAGAGCCACTGTTCATCTCACGTCTGTTTGCATGTTCCCGCTAAAGCAACGTTTTTGCCGTTACTCATAAAGCCTCGTTCTGAGTTCCATGCTATTGGCGAACTGTTCCTTTGCCGACCGGAAGCATGAAGAAAGAACAATATTTATCGTAACGAAGCTAGGGCACCTGACCCGGCAACACTCACACCGTCGAGACGATCGCGGCAGCTAGATCACAATAAAACCGATACTTTGGTTTGCTGTAGCAGAAAATATTTTAACATCTGAATCTACTCTACGGGCTGTTTTCATTAGTACACAATCGTTTGAACGCATCAAACCGCAAATAAGCTATGTACAACCAAGTTTTCTCTGGCTTGTAAACGAAAGGAAATGATAGGGTTGGCGGGTGGTCTGCTTCTGTACAACCCAGGCGTGGCGGGCGTGAAGCGGCATTACATTCCGCCAAAACGCCAACACACGTCATCTGTGCTGGCGTCATCTGTGCTGGCACAGGTCATCTTGCCGTCGTCTCCCGTTTTTTTTACAGTTCATTTAGTACACGGTCATGTTTCTTTGTTTGAAGGTCGTTTGTCTTTTCTAGTTTATTTAACCGATTTATCACATCGGTGAGGTTTGTTTACAATGAAAGAACGCTGAAAAGAACTTCTTTTAGTGAGGGCTGCTCTTGCCGACCACAACGTTGCGTGTTCCCAACCCGACTGTCGCTCTCCTTCCTAACGGCAATGTGGCACCTGCTAAACAGCCAGAACATATACAAGCAGCGATATCGCTTTTTAAAAATATATATAATGGCGCTTTGCTATCGCTACATTGGCTCACGTGATAGCGTTTTTTTCATGTAAGCAGAAATAGCATTCATGCGGGCAGGGAAAAATTTTCAGAGTAATTTTTTGTTAAAAAACATCGTGCAGTCGAAGGAAGGGTTACAAAACAGTAAGAATAAAAGCAACACCTTTGATTAACCCTACCTAAAATGATAAGCGGAACATGTGTCAGGGGTGTTTGTACGCGGCTCTTGACAGCAACTTCGCTGTTGCCCCTGCTCTACTTCATACCCGTAGCAACTCCGCTGTGTATTGCCGATTGGTTCGTCAAGGATGCCAACACTGCCCAAACCGCAAGCTTGACGCTGTCTATTGTGAATGTTGAAAATCGTCTTTCAACCTGGCCCTTGATATCACGGGCTGCGATGGCGCTTGCCGAGGCTTCGGCGAGCTTTCTTGAATAGCGGCTTGCTTCCCCTGACGACCAAGACCAGTAGCAGGAAAAACTAGAATGATAAGCGCAACATATGTAAGCGATGTTTCTGCGCTCCCCTGGACACCACTGTTCTGGCTGGGCTGATAGGTTAGGTTTTGGTGGGATCATCGAGAGAAACAAACAATAGCGAATGGGCAAACAACGAACTAGTGTTTACTGTCTGCAAATAGGTTGTTGTGATGGTAACAATCGATAGAAGAGTCACTTTAAATCATCATGATTTCGTGGTTGTGACTCTTTCTACCCAAGGTTGTGGCTGGCAACACAAAAAGTGGTCCAATAGGTGAAGATACTTTTTGGATGCTTTAATTGCGAATCACCTGATCGAGCCGGCAAATAATCTTTGTCAAGTTGTGTTTCAGCGAGCGAAATAAAATTACCGTTTCGAGATCGGCAGAGTCCCTCTTCTAAAAAATTACCAAAGCGGGAACTGTTTTTTTTATATTCCACGCGAGTTTTTTTAGCACGAAAACTATGATTTCAAATCCTGTGTTTCGAACAATCCTACGACAAGTTTTCTTGTGAATAACCTGCTCGCGCTGCCGAGAAAGCTTGTGCAGGCTTCCCATTGGCAAAAACAAAAATGAAGTGCGTGTAAAAGGCAGAGCAAGAGCCGAGTTTTTGTTAAAATAGCACCAAAACAGTGCTTGTCCACCTTTTTTGGACAAATGGTGGGCAAAGCTTGGCTTACACTTCCAATTTAAGGCTGGTATTTTTAAAGACTCTTCAAAAGCTTTGATTGCAAATAGGCTTTGCAAGATAATAAAGCTTAGCCAGGTGCACTATCTGCAAAAATAACCGCATGGTATTTAAAACGCGCTGGGACAGTTGCTTCTACATGAAAAAGGAAGAAAACAGTGTTTGTTATAGATTTGGTACCCTCCGGGTGTTGCTCAGAATAAAAAAACACTTCAACTTTACTGCCCGTCTTGTTAATAGTCAACGATTTTCATGATCCCGAATAACCCGTGGGAGCTGCAAACAAAACCTTTCACATGCGGCCTATCTGTAATAAAAAAACCACGCGGAAATAAAAAGCGTTGCTAGAAACGCCTTTTTACGGAAGAATAAAAACGATGGTTGTTACAGTTTTTGTACTTACATCAAGATGTGGACCATAAAAAAGCTACGAATTTGGTTGCAGTATCGTGCCTGCCAGACTATGCCATAAAATTAGGGGCAATTATTCTTCGTTACCTGGCAAACGTAGTGTTGGAAGTGTGCCATTCGTGAAGAAAAATTAGTGATTGTAACGAGGGCGTCATGAGTCTGTGTAAAAGTGTTTAGAAGATCCTGTTTTCACTCTTTTTACCCAAGAAGTCTTGCCGGCCACAGATGAAAATGACGGTAATATTGTGGGTGCCTCAAAGCATTTTGGAGATATTTTATCGCGAATAACCTGTGCCAGCCAACAACCAATGCTCGGTCAGTTGAGCTGTCTGCGAACGAAAGCAAATTTTATTGTGAAGCGCAGGAGGGTTGATTTTATGCTAAATATTGAATTTGGTCTTATAAAGCGGCACCGGTAAAAGCCCCCTCTTATTTACATCCATGGTCTGTAGATGGGCCTCGAAGTATTTAAACATAAATATTTCAGAGGAGCACCTCACGAGCTAATCACGATTATGAAGTGTTGCCTTAACTAGAAAGTGGTGCTTGGTACTTCCTTTAGAACCAAAGCAGTTCTTTGCCACACGAAAAATACATTTTAATGCAGCTATCTTTTATAATTTAGAATGTCTTGGACAGCGAATAAGATGTGCAAGCTGCAAGCTATGTACGGCCAGTTGTGTTGTGTGCAATAAACAACAATATACAGTAATGAGCACATTGAGAGTATCTTCTGTTAAAATAGCAAGCAGGCAGAGCTGGTTATTCTTGTTGTAGAACAAGAGAGTTACATTATATAGGGAGAACCATAATTTTATAGCCATTAGCTTTGAAGAATTTACGCAACATTTTTTTCGTATAAGCGGTGCAAGCTGGAAAAAATAACATGTAGAATGTGCGCTCTCAGCGAAAAATCTAATTTGGAAAGTGCTTTCAGAGTGGTCTCATCATAAATAATTACCTTTCAGGGCTAGTGGCGCGTTTTTGCCAAGCGATTATGATGTAATCAATAAAAACTACGCACTTTGTTACGGTATCCCTAAAGAGTATAAGCAATGCCCTTACGCGAATAAGTTCTGAGTCCATGGAACCAAATGACGGCCGGGTGTGCCGCCATTTCTTGGTTCTAGAACCCAATTACGCAAATTGGTTCTAGGGTCTCTTTATTCTCGATCGGTGGAAAAAGCTGCGTGGTATTTTTAACCCCCAAAATGTTGTGTACCACGGGCCAAAATTGCGATTGTTCTAGCGCCGGTTTTTCGAATGCAAGTAGATCTCTGAGCGCTCGAAAACTTAGCGAGCGGGAAAAAAAGAACCTCGGCTATTTGTCGGTGTCCTAAGAGAACAAAATCAACGTAAGAATCGCTGCTATAGTCGCTTCTGATCTAAAATCTCAGCAGATGGTGTTTCTTACTGTTATCCGGCTTGGTTACCTACTACTTGTAAAGGCGCAAATGTCGTTTTTTTTATCGCTAAAACAAATCTAAGTACTCACACGAAGCGAAGGAACTTTGCAAGCTGGCCTATACAGCTTTCTAGGGAGTGTACAGGGCAGAGAAAAAAAAACTATTGATAAGCTCTCTGCTTTCCAGTTTTTTATGCAGGTCGGAGGATATCTTTTGTTGGACTTCGTGTCTGGCGCCGTCGCGAGCTACCGAGTAAACTTAATATGTAGCTGTGCTAGCGGTCTAACAATCCAAAATATTTCGCATGTCGAATATGTTGAGGGAGAGGGCAAAGAAGCGCTGACGAATGTTTGGTTCCAAAATAATTGAAATATTTTATCAAACTCTGCGCAAGTCGCATTTAAAGTATATACTTGGCAAACCCTGTTTCACATTCTAATTTGGCGGAGGCTTTTGCGCGACCACGCCGCTTTTGCAATAAAAGCAACTAAGAAGATACGTATCGGCCCTTCAACCACTATTTTGTGGAGTATCTCGAGCTAATTAAATGTAGCCATAAACCTATACACAAAAGATCTAATCAGGAAACGGCAAAACATGAGAATCTCCACCGCAGCTGACAGAATAGAACTAGCAGAGCTCTCGAAGTTAATCAATAAGCGCAAGACAGCTGACATACGGAAGTATAATGTGGAGAGGATCGAATACGCTGTAAAGAACGGAGGTATCCTGAAAGCACTTAAGAGGCGTCTTGGCGTGGGGAAAAATAAGATATATGCACTTAAGGATAAGCAAGGCAATGGCATCACAAATAGGGATAACATAGTGAAAGGGGGTTTATTGGCTGGTAGATGCATACGGTCGCAGAGGTCCAGAACCACGGAGAGCGAGAGAGCCGACGAACGGTCACACCAAAAGCCGCGCAGACCGAGCTTCTTCTTCGTTCGCACGAGCGGCTGGTTGTCTGGTAGCAACATGGCGATGACCGATGGCACATAGCCATTACAAGGGATTGTCCGCAGTTCCTAATTATTGCAGCGCGCTTTACCTCATTACAACTACCCCCCGGGGAATAAAGCGCCATCCTGGCGTGTCACGGGGCACACGACACTAGGGGATCATAATACGGCTTCAAACGCTGGACATGAACAGTCTCCTTCCCGCGGCGACGGAGGTCTGAGGAAGGTGTCATGGGCTCTATGACGTAGTTTACCGGTGACGTCCGTTCGAGGACACGGTAGGGTCCGTGAAACCGAGAAAGAAGCTTGCTACACAATCCTGGTGTGGTGGAGGGAATCCACAGCCACACCAGAGATCCTGGAGAATACGTTGGGTTGGATGCTGTGTCTTCGTGCCGGGATTTTTTGATGTAACTGATCTTCAGTCGTAAAGGACCTTGCAAGATGGCGGCATTCTCTGCGTACTTGGCAGCTTCAGAAGCTGGGGAGCACTCGGAGCGATCCGGTCGGTAGGGGAGAACCGTATCGAGGGTACATGACGGCTCGCGACCATACAGGAGGAAAAAGGGCGAGAAACCTGTTGTGGCCTGAATGGCTGTATTGTACGCATAGGTCACGTAAGGGCAGCACAAGGTCCCAGTCGTCGTGATCCGCTGAGATGTACATCGACAGCATGTCGCCGAGGGTGCGGTTGAAGCGCTCAGTGAGGCTGTTTGTCTGCGGATGGTACGCTGTACTTGTTCGATGGACAACACGGCACTCAGCGAGGAGGGCACGAATGACGTCTGACAGAAACACACGTCCCCTGTCGCTGAGGAGCTCACGAGGGGCCCCATGCCGCAGAATGAAGCGCCGTATTATGAAAGAGGCGACGTCTCTTGCTGTGGCGGCAGGCAGAGCCGCACTTTCGGCATAGCGCGTCAGGTGATCGACGGCGACGATAACCCATCGGTGCTGGAGACTGTGTTGGGCAAAGGTCCATACAGGTCTATACCAACACGGTCAAATGGTTTCTCCGGGCAAGGAAGCGGCTGCAGTGGACCCACCGAGCTGGAAGGCGAAGACTTGCGACGCTGGCAGGTAGTGCATGACCTAACGTACTTGCGCACAAAGGTGTACATGCCGCGCCAGTAATAGCGGAGACGGACACGGTGGTACGTTTTTAGCAAGCCAGCGTAAAACACGTTGGGTCGGCATGAAGCGATGCGCAAATGTCGGTGCGAAGGTGCCGAGGAATTAGGAGCAGCCACTTCCGCCCTTCGTTGAGGTAATTCCGCCGGTAGAGCAACCCGTCACGAAGCATGAAATGCATAGCTTGTCTGCGCAGGGCCCGAGGTTGTTCAGTACGGGAGACGTCCGAGAGCAAGGAGATGAGCGAAGCAATCCATGGGTCCTTGCGTTGTTCAGAGGGCATGTCAGTCAAAGAGAGAGGGGACACAACAGCCTCGTCAGGCAGAATGCAGGCATTCTCTGGTGACACTGGAGAACGGGATAAGGCATCAGCGTCGGAATGTTTGCGGCCAGACCGATATATGACACGTATGTCGTACTCTTGTAGCCGTAAAGCCCAGCGAGCTAGCCGTCCAGACGGATCTTTTAGTGTGGACAACCAGCATAGCGCATGATGGTCTGTGACGACGTCGAAAGGGCGGCCGTACAAGTAAGGTCGGAACTTATCTAGTGCCCAAACTATGGCCAAACACTCTTTTTCCGTGACGGAGTAGTTTGCCTCAGCCTTTGTAAGGGTACGGCTAGCGTAGGCGACAACGTACTCGTCAAAGCCCGATTTTCGCTGAGCAAGCACAGCCCCAAGACCAACGCCGCTGGCATCAGTGTGAACCTCAGTGGGGGCGTTCGGGTGAAATGCCGCAGGATAGGTGGCGAAGTAAGAAGCTTCCGCAATGTCGCGAACGCGTTTTCACAAGCAGGGGACCACGAAGTGAGGTCTTTAGAGGTACCGGACAGAAGCTGCGTCAATGGTGCAACGATGGTCGCAAAGTTGCGGACGAAGCGCCTGAAGTAAGAACACAGCCCGAGGAAGCTCCTGAGGGCCTTCATAGATGTCGGCTTCGGGAACTCCGCAACTGCCTTCAGCTTAGACGTGTCGGGTAGAACTCCATCCTTCGAAACGACGTGGCCCAAAATAGTGAGCTTGCGAGCGGCGAAGCGACATTTCTTGAGGTTGAGCTGCAGCTTTGCGTCGGCAAGACAAGTTAAAACTTGTTCTAATCGGCGTAGGTGTGTCTCGAAATCCGGAGAAAAACGACGATGTCGTCAAGGTAGCACAGGCATGCTTTCCATTTTAGTTTGCGCAAAATGCTGTCCATCATGCGCTCGAAAGTGGCAGGCGCATTACAAAGGCCGAACGGCATCACATTAAACTCATACAGGCCGTCAGGTGTTATGAAAGCCGTCTTTGCGCGATCAGCCTCGGCCATAGGTACCTGCCAGTACCCGGAGCGCAAGTCGAGCGACGAGAAATATTCGGCACCCTGCAGACAGTCGAGGGCGTCATCAATACGCGGAGAGGGTAGACATCCTTTCTAGTTATCTTATTGAGGCGCCGATAGTCGACGCAAAAGCGTATCGAACCGTCCTTCTTTGTCACAAGGACTACAGGAGACGCCCAGGGACTGTTGGAGGGCCTAATGACGCCTCGCTGAAGCATCTCGTCCACGTTTTCATCAATACTACGTCGTTCTTTGTGGGAAACGCGATAAGGTCGTTGTCGTAGCGGCGGGTGCGAGCCAGTGTCAATCGTGTGTTCGACTGTTGATGTTTGACTTAGCGGAGCTTTCAAGCAGTCAAAAGACAAGCGAAACCGATGGAGGAGGGCCAGCAGTTGATCTCGTTGTGTGGGCGTGAGATCTCCATCGATAGCCTGATTGAAAACGTCGGATGGTAAAACCTCTGCTTCGGATGTAGCACTCAATTCTGCTACATGAGTGATAATGGGAGTATTGTCGGGAACATCGATGACAGCACTTGGCTCGACAGGCTCAATCCACCCGATAGTCTCGCCCGTAGCAGCGAAATTTCATCCGAGGACCAGTTACTAACAATCATGCGGCTCGTACCAGCATGGGTCGTCAACAGAGCGGTCGGCAGCGGAAGACGTCTCCGTCGGATGAAGAGGTCGGACGGCGTAAAAAGCACGGTTGTGTCAGCAGTGCACGCACAGCACAGGGGCACAGAAACCGAGCAGTGCGGCGAAATTTTTGCATCTTCGCTGACGACCAATTTAGCAGCAGTTGCCTCATTATGGTGCGGGTCGCAATCTGGTGCAAATTCAACTTCCGCACGCGCACAATCGATGACGGCGTGGTGACGAGCGAGAAAATCCCAACCCAATATGAGGTCATGGGAACAAGTAGGAAGCACGATGAACTCTACAATGTACAAAACATCCTGGATCGTCACTCGCGCCGTGCACGCTGCAGACGCATGGACGTGCTGTGCGTTTGCAGTACGTAGCGCAAAGCCATCCAACGGCGTCGTCACTTTTCTAAGGACACGGCAAAGGTCGGCATGAATAACTGAAACGGCAGCGCCCGTGTCGACTAACGCCAATGCACGTCGATCTTCCACAAATACGTCTATAACATTTGAGGGCGAAAAATGAGGCCTTGGACAGTTCGCTGGTAACGCAGTTCTTGCCTCCTGAACTGCGTCAACTAGTTTTCCTCTTCGGTAACGGTTGGTCGGCGGCGCATGGGAGAAAGAGACCGACGACGAGGGGAGGACGAGCGACGGGTAGCGAAAGTGCGGGAGTCAGAAGGTGCAGCGGTGAAGTCGGACCTGTAGGAGACTTCGCGTGGCGATGGCTGCGAGGGCCATAAGTCGTTGGTGGGCATCAGGCGTCGGCGGCAGTATCGGGCGACATGTCCGGCACAGCGGCAATTGAAACAGATGGGACGGTTGTCCCACGTTCGCCAGGCACTGCTGGATTGCGGCGGAGGCCGAGACAAGGGCGGTGGCCTCATCGGTACAGGGTGTTGGTAAGACATGGGGACCCGCTGAGGGGGACACCCACGGCGTCAGCGTACGTGACGATCGGTACCGGAGTCCTTGCGACGCTTTCGGCATACGGCAGCGGGGTGGTAACGCTCACGTTATGACTAGGAGGCGCAGTGGGAGTCGGCGAAATGGCGTCAGCAACTTGCTCTTGAATTACACTGCGGAGTGTTGGCGCCAAAGTAGACGAAGGCTCCGGGGTGTATGGCAGCAGGGAGAGCTGACGGGCGACTTCTTCCCGCACTATCTGCTTGATCTGCAACAGCAGAGAAGAGTTGTCAGGGTCACGGACCAAGCTCGCTATGGCTTCGTCTTGAACAGAGGTGCGTCGTGTGCTCACTCGCTGTCGACGAAGCTCGTCGTAACTCTGACAAAGGCTCACCAGTTCAGCAATGGAGCCTGGGCCTCTCGCCAAGAGCATCTGGAAGGCACCCTCGTCGATGCCTTTCATGACGTGCTTGATTTTCTCAGGGTCTGTCATAGATGGATTCAGACGCTTGCAGAGGTCCAAAACATCCTCGATGTAGCTCGTGAACGTCTCGCCGGTCTTCTGGACGCGGCCGTGCAAGCGTGTTCGGCGAGCAGTTTCCGCACAGCGGGACGGCCAAAAGCAGCAATTAATTCCGTCTTGAAGGCCGGCCACGCGGTTATGCCGGATCCATGGTTGTTGAACCACACTTCGGCGAGAGACCGGTGAAAGAAAAGCTGACGTTATTGAGTTTCATGGCGTCGTCCCATCTGTTATGCGTACTAACACGTTCGAAGGACGCCAACCAGTCCTCAACGTCTTGCTCCTCATTTCCGTTGAACTTGGCAGGTTCACGTTCACGGCGAGCGCCAGCGCAGATGATAGCTGGGCTCGGAGGCACATGGGCGTGTCGTTACCGCCAGGCATGGCCGTTGGTATGGTGCGGCTGCGTAGTTCCAGGGCTTGGTGAGGGACGCCGACCGACGCGGACCGACGCGATACTTGAGGCTTGAGGGGATTGCTTCAAGAACCAAGACGGGCGTAGCTGAAGAAGCGCAACCTCCACCAAAATGAAAGGGGGTTTATTGGCTGGTAGATGCAGACGGTCGCAGAGGTCCAGAACCACAGAGAGCGAGAGAGCCGACGAACGGTCACAACCAACCCGCAGACCGAGCTTCTTCTTCGTTCGCACGAGCGGCTGGTTGTCTGCTAGCAACATGGCGATGACCGATGGCACATAGCCATTACAAGGGATTGTCCGCAGTTCCTAATTATTGCAGCGCGCTTTACCTCATTACAATAGTCACAGTGGCCGAGGAGTTCTATAGGGATCTGTACAGTAGCCGGGACAAAAAGAAAAATTCCGAACGAGACAGTACTTCAGAGGAGATAGACATCCCACCAGTAACGACCCAAGAAGTAGGAAGGCTTTGAAAGAAATCAAAGGGGCAAAACACCTGGTGAGACAATAACAGCAGACCTCTTGAAGGATGGCGGAGAAATTGTACTTGAAAAACTGGCCAACCTGTATACGCAATGCCTGATGACCGCAATGGTACTGGAATCTTGGAAGAACGCGAACATCATCCTAATCCTAAAGAAAGGCGATATGAGGGACTTGAAAAACTACAGGCCCATCAGCTTACTGTCAGTCGTCTACAAGGTATTTACCAAGATAATCGCTAACCGAATCTCTGCAACCTTACATTTCAGTCACCTAAAGAACAAGCATGGTTCCGTAAAGGTTATTCAACAATGGACCATATTCACACGATCAATCAGGTGATAGAGAAGTACGTGAGCATTCTGAACCCCCGTATTTAGCCTCAATAGGTTATGAGAAAGCATTTGACTCGGTCGAAATCCTGGTTGTCATTCAGGCATTACGGAACCAGGGGGTAAATGAGCATTACTTACGAATACTAGAAAATATCTACAATGGGTCCACAGCTACCATCATTCTCCCTAAGGACAGCCGTAAAATACCTATAAAGAAGGCGTCAGACAAGAAGACACATCTCTCCATGTTATTCACAGCATGTTACAAGAAGTATTCAGAACGTTAGATTGGGAACAGGGGGAGTACGGGTAATGGAGAATACCTCAGTAACCTGAGATTTGCTGATGACGTTGCCTTGGTAAGTAACTGTGTGGCCGAATTGCACAGCATGTTTTCCGCACTAGACGAACAGAGTAGAACCGTGGGCCTTTAAATTATTATGCAGAAAGTAAAGTAATGATCAATAACCTCGGTACAGCACAGCGGTTTTTGAGACGGTGGCGAGGCAGTGGAAGTGGTAAGTGAATATATCTACTTAAGCCAAGAGGTGACCCCAGATCCCAACCATATGAGGCAGAGATAATTAGAAGGATCAGAATGGGTGGGGTGCATATAGCAGACATTCTCAGATAATAAATAGCAGCCTACCATTTGTCGCTGAAGAAGAAAGTGTATGACAGCTGCATCTTACCGGTACTCACCTACGGGGCAGAAACTTGGAGGCTCACTACGAGGGTTCAACTTAAATTGAGAACGACTCAGCGGGCAATGGAGCGGAAAATAATAGGTGTACATTGGGACAAGAAGAGCGGAGTGGTTCAGGGGAGCAAACTGGTGTTAAAGAATACATTTAGTAGAAATTAAGGAAAAAGAAATGGACGTGGGCAGGGCATGTAATGCGAGGCAAGATAACCGCTGGTCATTAAGGGGTAACAGAGTGTATCCATAGAGAAGGCTAGCGCTGTAGGGGGCGGCAGAAAATTAGATGGGCAGATGAGATCAAGAAGTTTGCGGGGATAAATTGGTCGCAGGGGGCACAGAACCGAGGTAATTGGAGAATAATGGGAGAGGCCTTCGCCCTGCAGTGGGCGTAGACCGGCTGGTGATGATGAATGATGATGATGATAAACCTTTCAATCCGTTTTTCTTTCATAAGATCTGGACATGCGCTAGGCTGTGTTGCGCATGCGCAGTTATATACTCCTGTCTACTGCGCCAATTACAGGGCCGCTAACATAGCCCACTGATAAAATGGCAGCCCCGAGGACGAATAAGTGAAAAGGTCTATACAGAACCGGCCATATAAATGGCCCATGGCTTGTAAGAGCTTTTTCGTTTCAGACAAAGTTTTTACCCCAGAATTTCCTCCGCAGCACATAGGCCCGAAAAGCTGATTTGAAATTTTGCTACGTATCGTAACCGTAGCGCTAAACCTTCTTGCCTCTTTAACATAATTCATATCTGTGTCCTTACAACTTTCTCCTAACATAATACCTAGTAAATGTAACTCAATATAATTACACGGATGCCGCGTTTGGTGTGGTGATGAATTTCTTTCCATCTTTATTTTCGAAATATAGTGCTGCAGTGATGAGTACTCACCTTCGCCTTCTGGAAAAAAAATTGGCTTTTGATATTTCTAGGACACAGTGCTCATATTTACGATTGCTTGCTTTATGCAGCCTAAATGCTCTTTTCAAGAGCACCTTTTTCTAGGTGCACCTGTTTGCAGACACCACACATAATGAGAGCACCAGCATGTCGCTAGTTTAAAAGGAATTGCCTTTTTACGCGGTAATATAATATTGTATTCGTCTTGCTACGTTGCAATACTTTCATTTTACAGAAGACGTGTTTCTCACAAGCGAGTGACCAACAAAGCCCCTGGTAGCTTCGTCATGCAGCTGCCACTGCGGAATAAAGGGATTAGAGTCAGGCGGCCTCTTAGAAGGTACGTATGCAAGATATTTGCTGAAGCTTTCAAAATTAGGGGTGTTGTTCGTTTATTTTCGGCTATAGTGTTACGAGATTGTTGGGAACCGCGGGGTCACAATGCAGCGCCACTGAAAGAGTACCAGCGTGGCAGGCTTTCGGAATCGAACTGCCCGTGCCGGGCTGACGCACCAAGCACACGCCGCTGGTTTCTTTATTATCGTCTTTCATAGCCGGTGCCTAGGCGCCGCCTTAGAGCGCCAACCAGAGGGCGCTACAGGGGCCCCCACCCAGACGGAATGTTGAACGTCACGCGACAGCGAGGCAGGTGGGCGTTGGTTTTGGGGGAGAGCAGTGGAGTGTTTAGGCCTGCGATGTCTGCGCGCAGTTCTTTGGGTGGCGTCTCGAGGTAGCTGGTTTGAGGCGGTCCAACGAGACTTCTTCGTGGCCATTCAAGTGGATGGTGGCGGACTTGTGGGTCTTGTTAAGAACACGGTTCGGCCCTTCGTAGGAGATGGTAAGAGGCGCCTTTGCAGCGTCCCGCCTGAGGAAAACGTGTGTCAAAGAAGCCAGATCGGGATGCACAAAGATGCAGTGGTCAGAAGACCGAGGTGGGACCGGTCGCAGGTGCTGCATACAGTCCTGCAGGCATTGGAGGTACTCAAACGGATGGGGCGAGAAGGCCGTAGGGAGGAAAAAATCACCAGGAAGCCGCAGGGGTCGCCGTAGACAAATTCAGCAGTTGAAAGCCGAGGTCGCGACGAAGGACGGCACGCCGGCCAAGAACTACTACAGGAAGGTGATCGACCCAGTGCTCTCTATCCAGGCGCGCAGTGAGAGAACTTTTTAGCTGGTGATGAAGCCGGTCAACGATGCCGTTGGCACAGGGATGGTATGCCGTGTTGCAGCAGTGTTTAGTGCCAAGCAAGCGGCTGAGTGAAGTGAACAGAGTACATTTAAACTGCCTGCCTCGATCCGTGGTAACCATGCCGGTGGAGCCGAAACGGCAAGCCCATGTTGAAACAAAGGTTTTTGCTACTGTTTCTGCAGTGATATCAGGAATCGATATGGCTTCGGGCCAACGGGCGAAACAGTCAATCATTGTGAGAATGTACCGGCAGTCCCGGGAGGGAGGAAATGGTCCGACCAAATCAAGATGCAACTGGTTAAAGCTCACGAGGTTAAAGATACACGTGGTCCACAGCTAGTTGGCAAAAAAATGTTGCGTTGGGGTATTCGTGTGGAGGGTCACCTTGGCTGTCTGACAAGCGAGGCATGAACGGGCCCAGTGGTGGACATCAGTGTTGATGCTCGGCTAGACGTACCGCTGTGTAATGAGGCGCTGCGTGGCTCGGATGCTGGGGTGGCAGATGTCGTGGAGCGACTAAAACACAGCACGACGAAAGGCAGCTGGAAAGCCGTGTCGAGGCGCCGGCGCTAACATGTCACACCACAGTGAGCCAGGCACGAACGGATGAGGCACAAGTTGTAGACGGAAGGGAACCCGGGTGGTCCCGCAGTGCTTGCAGCTCCGGGTCTTTAATCTGCGCCTGAGCTAGGCGTTCCCAGTCCACAGCAGATGCAGCACTGCCGATGGAGGTAATGTGTGAAAGCGCGTCAGCAGCCTCGTTGCCGGTACCTTTAATGTGCCGAATGTCCGTCGTGAATTCCGAAATATAGGGGAGCTGACGGAGTTCCCGTGATACGCACGTGGAGTAGTTCATACGGAAAACGCACGCCAGAGGCTGATGGTCTGTAAGAACGTGAAAAGTCCAGCCCTCCAAAAAGTGCCGGAAGGGCTAAATGGGGGTGTGAATGGCGAGCAGCTCACGACCAAAAACGCTGTAGCGCGTCTGGGCAGGTTGGAGCTTCTGACAGAAGAACCCCAGCAGGTGCCACTCGGAGTCGATTCTCTGCTGGAGAACAGGGCCGATTGCAACGCTGGATGCATCTACCATGATGCGAGTGGGGACGTCGGTTCTCGGGTGGATGAGAAGCACCGAATCGGCGACGGCTTGTTTAGCAGCGTTGAAAGCGGCTTGAGCTTCGGGAGACCAGGAAATCGCGGATGAGGAGCTCTTGGTTGTGCGAGGAAGCTCAGTCAGTGGATGCAGAAGCTCGGCTCAGTGGGGTATAAAGCGGCGCGAAAAATTCACCAGGCCCAGGAACTCACGAAGCTAGCGTAGGCTGGTAGGTTCAGTGAAGTTCTCAATGGCTTGAACGAGAGAGGGTAAAGGGCGAATTCCATGCGCCGAGATGTTATGGCCCAAGAACTCGAGCTCGGACGTCCCGAAGACGCATTTCTGGGCGTTGACAACCAGGCCAAATTGTTGAAGGCGTTCAAAAAGTTCTCGGAGGTGACGCTCATGATCCTGTGGAGTAGGATTCGCGACAAGGATGTCGTCGATGTACGCCAATACAGCCGGAAGGCCGCGCGTCATCTGGGTGATGAACCTTTGAAATGTTTGGGCTGCGGTGCGCAGCTCAAAGGGCATGCGCACATACTCAAACAAGCCGAACGTTGTAGCGATGGCCGTGTTCAGGATATCGGCAGGCTCGACGGGGATTTCGTGATATGCTTTGATAAGGTCCACTTTGCTAAAGATTGTGCACCCTTCCAAGTGGCTTGTGAAATCCGGGATGTGGGGTAGGAGGTAGTTATCGTGGACAGTGTGAGCGTTGAGCGGCCGGTAATCGCCGCATAGACGCCAGTCTCCACTTTTTTTAGGAACCATTTGCAGTGGAAACGCTTGGGTGCTGGACGATGGGCGGATAATACCGAGTTTAAGCATGTGGTCGAATTCACGTTCAGCAGTCGCCAGACGCTCACTAAAGAGGCGGCGCGGCCGAGCGGCGACTGGTGGACCACGCGTGACGATGTGGTGGGTAACGTTGTGCTTGGGTGGCTGCTTTAAGTTGCAGGGCCTCGTAACCTCAGGGAAGTCTTCGCGGATTCTTGCGTACGGGCATGAGGGAAGAGGCGTGCGGATGCCAGTTGGAGCGACAGTAGACAGTACGCCCAGGATGGAAAGGCGCGTCTTGCTGTCTGTCAGGCGATGGGGACGCATGCTGACGTTTAGGTGAAAGTGGGTGAGGAAATCGGAGCCGAGGATGGGCTGATTGGCGTCAGCTACTACGAAGACCCACCGGAAGGCGCGCCGCAAACCAAGGTCGAGGGTGAGGCAGCGCAGACCATGCGTGGCAATAGAGGTAGTTTGCTGCATGAAGCGTAGGTCCAGGTGACTTAGAAGTACGCTCATATTTGGTGGCCGGTAATACTGTGACCACAGCACCCGTATCTACAAGGAAGCGCGAACCAGAAATGCGATCCATGGCCAGAAAAAGGTGGCCAGGTTGGAAGGCGAGGTCACTTGCCGCCATCAGTTATCTAGTGGCGCGTTTCCCGACCAGCTGCACGGGGATGTGCAGTGACCAGCACGGTGTTGGAAGGTGCGATGGTACCAGCAGATAGATGAGCATCGAGTGCTGCGCGAGCAAGAACCGCCTGGGAAAGACGAATGATGGCAAGGACGTGGAAAGGAGCCGCATTGGTGATCACAAGACGTCCAAAGCGCTTCAATGGAAGCGGCGAGCTTTTCGACCCGAGTATCTGAGTGAGAAACGGCCGATGACTCTGGTGTCGAAGCGAGGGTGGCGACTGAGGGAGAAATCGCGTCGCGAACTCTATCAGCAATCTCGGCGGCGCGGTCGAGGGTCAAGTCCCCTGCAGCAGCTAAAACGATGTGACTGGACTGTGGCAAGCGCTGCAGAAAGAACTCCTTTAAAAGCGCACCGTTCGAGTCCACGTGGCTCGCGCCTACGAGCTGTCGCATAGCGTGGAAGAGGTGGAAAGGGCGGCGATGTCAAAGCTCTTCGTGGGTGAGCCGGCGCCGGAGGCGCACGCTCTCGGACTCCGAGGTTCGGTCCAGAATACTCTGCTTGAGCCTCTGGTACGGAGCATCACCCAAAAATTGAACTGTTTTTATGATCTACCGAATTCTCCCCTTTCCTTTCGAAGTTTTTCTTCACTGCAAATTGATATTTCTGTTTTAATTCCACAGGCCCCTCATTTCCTATTTTGATTCGCTACATGCATAGCGAGGGTCTCTGGTATGGCGGTCTTCGTGCCATAGGGAGATTAAGAGGGTTGAACACTGGTCGACCACTCCCAACATGTTGTAGACCCTCGAATAATTGCACAAGGGTTAAAACGAAGGTCCCGTTCACCCCGAGTAGTCCAAATGGCGCTGACTACCACCTCCAAGTGTAGAAAACCTCAATGGCCTACCATAAACACCCGAGAAAGCGGTGGGGAAACAGCCCCACATGTAACGTAAGGGTCATAACACTAGACGCGTATACCGCAGGGCGTGGGTTCGGAACCCTTCCGGCGTGCACTTTTTCACCACTTTTTTTGTCTAAGAAATCCAACTGTTTTTCGTAATCGACCAGATCTCACCTTCGCTTTCGGAGTTTTTCTTCACTGTAAGTTGTTATTTTGTTTTAATTCAATGAGCCCCTCATTTCCCATTCTGATTCGTTAAATGCATAACGAGAGCCTCTTTTATGACAGTCTTGGTACCACAGGAGATAAAGAGGTATCAACGCTGGTCGGCCACTCTCAATATGTCATAGACCCTCGAGTCACAGAACAGGGGTTAAAAAGGAAGGGCCCTTTCACCCCGAGCAGTCCGAGTGGCGATGGGGCCCACCCCAAGTGTAGGAAACAAAAATAGCTTAACTTAAATACCCGAAAAGTGGTGGATAAACCACCCCGCCAATAATGTAGGGGCCACCACACTAGACGCGTATTCCGCAGGGCGGGGGTTCGGATCCCACCCGGTGTGCACTCTTTCAGCACTTTCTTTGTCTAAAAAAATTCAACATTTTCTATGATCTACTATATTCTCCCCTTTGCTTTCGGAGTTTTTCTTCACTGTCAATCCTTATTTTGTTTTAATTCGACAAGCCGTCATTTCCCATTCTGATTTGTTACATGCATAGCGAGGGCCTCTGTTCTGAGTCTTCGTGGCATATTGAGATTAAGAAGGTTCAACGGTGGTTGACCACTCTCAACTGGTTGTAGACCTTCACGTGATGGCACGGTGGGTTAAAATGAAGGTCCCCTGCACCCGAATTGTCCGAGTGGCACTGACTAGCACCCCCAGTCTAGGAAATAAAAATGCCCTAAAATAAATACACGAGAAACTGTTTAGGAAGCAGCCACGCCAGTAGCGTAGTGGTCATCACACCAGACGCATATACTAGAGTTCGTGGGTTCGGGTCCCACCTGGCGGGCACTTTTTTACCACTTTCTTTCTGTATCAGCAAAATCTTACACTATTTCTATATACTACCACATTCTCACCTTTGTTTTCGGTGGTTTTCTTGACTGACAATACTTATTTCTGTCCTAATAAAACGATCCCCTGATTTCCATTCTGATTCGCTACATCCATAGCGAGGGCCTCAGTTCTGACAGTCTTGGAGACACAGGGACCTAAAGTGGGATCAACGCTTGTCGACCACTCTCGATGTGTCGTAGACCCTCGAGTCACAAAACGGGGGTTAAAAGAAGGGCCCTTTTACCCAGAGTAGTCGGAGTGGTGCTGGGTACGACCCCTAGGTGTAGGAAACAAAAATAGCTTAACCTAAATACCCGAGAAATTGGTGGGAAACGGCTTCACCGGTAACTTGGTGGTCGTTACATCAGACGGGTATTCTGGTGGTCGTGGGTTCGGATCGCACCCGACTCGCACTTTTTCACCAATTTCTTTCTGCCTGAAAAAGTTGAACAGTTTCTATTATTTACCACATTCTCCCCTTTGCTTTCCGAGTTTATCTTGACTGCCAACCCCTATTTCTGTCTTTATGCAACGAGCCGCTCATTTCCAGTTCTGATTCGATACATGCATAGCGACAGCCTCTGTTTCGACAGTCTTGGTGCCATAGCTTGATGCCATAGCTTGTTGTGTTTTGTCTAGGCTTGCGCCGTGCCCCCTTTTGGTGCCATAGGCAGCTTAAAAAGGTTCAACGCTGGTCGACCACTCTCGATATGTAGCAGACCCTGTAGTCATGGTCCGGGGGTAAAAAGAAGGGCCCCTTCAACTCGAGTAGTCCGAGTGGCGTTGGCTACCATTCCCAAGTGTTGGAAACAAAAATACCTTAAAATAAATACGCGAGAAATGTGTTTCGGAAGCAGCCCCGCCGTCAGCGTAGTGGTCATCGCACCAGACGCGTAATCTGGAGTTGGTGGATTCGAATCCCACTAGTCCTGCAACTTTTTACCACTTTCTTTATGTATCAAAAAAATCTTCAGCTGTTTTTATATTAAACCACTTTATCACCTTTGGTTTTCATGGTTTTCTTGATTGACAATATTTATTTGTCTTAATACAACGAGCCCCAGATTTCAATTCTGATTCACTAAATGCATAGCAAGGGCCTCTGTTCTGACAGTCTTGGTGCCACATGGAGCTAAAGAGGGATAAACGCTGGTCCGCCACTCTCAATATGTACTAGACCCTCGAGTCACAGAGCGGGGGATAAATAAAAGGGCTCTTTCACCCCGAGTAGTCCGAGTGGCGCTGGGTACCATCCCTGAGTGTACGAAACAAAAAAATTACGCCTACTTCCCCTCACGGTAACCCTGGTGTGATGCGACGCTGAGGGGGGTTCAAGCGCAAGTGGAGAGCAACTGTCGACCGAAAGGCCACTGGAGAGTGGCACACCGGTTATATGCGCAGCGCGCCCGAAGGAGAGACCGCGAAAGAGAGAGTACTGCACATGCGCCAGCGCCAGTGTGTCTGCCGCGGCGGCGAGGAGAATGGGGGAGGTTCGGACGACAACAACGCCGACGACGCTGCATGGAAATGGCCAGTGAATGAGATGCAGTAGCATCTAAAATAGCTTTACATAAATACCCGAGAAATGGGTGGGGAAACAGCCCCGCCGGCAACTTGGGGGTCATCACACCAGACACGTATACTGGTGGTCGTAGATTCGGATGCCACCTGGTGGGCATTTTATAACCACTTACTTTCAGTCTCAAAATTTCTTCAACTGTTTCCATGATCTACCACATTGTCCCTTTTGCTTTCCGAAGTTTTCTTGACTGCCAATTCTTATTTTTATCTGAATATACCGAGCCCCTTATTTCCCAGTCTGATCTCTACATGCATTGCGAGGGCCTATCTTATGGCAGTCTTGGAGCCATTTGAAGCTGAAGAAAGATCAACGCTGGTCGACCACTCAAAACTAGCCGTAGACCTTCGAGTCACTGCCCGGAAGGTTTTAAGAAGGGCCCCCGTCACGTCGAGTAGAACGAGTGGCGCTGGCTACCACACCGAAGTGTACGAAACAGAAATGGCTTAACATAAATACCCGAGAAAATGGCGGGGAAACAGCTCCACCGGTAGCATGGGGGTCACCACACTAGACGCGTATTCTGCGTGTCATCAGATCGGATCCTCTGCGGCACGAACTTTTGCACCACTTACTTTCTCTATCAAAAAATTCTTCAACTGTTTTTATGACCTACCAGATTCTCCCTATTGCTTTCTGAGGTTGGCTTGGCTGCCAATCCGTATTTCTGTGTTAATAGAACGAGCCTTTCATTTCTCATTCTCATTCGCTGCATGCAGAGCGATGACCTTGTTTCTATTAGTGTTGATGCCATAGGGAGCATAAGACGGTTCAACGCTGGTCGACAACTCTGGACGTGTTGTCGACCAGCGTTGTCAACCAACCAAGTCAACGCTGGTCGACAACTCTGGACAACGGACTCCTCGGAGTGAAGGTTCCCTTCACTCCGAGGAGTCCGAGTGACGCTGGCTACCACGTCCAAGTGTAGGACACAAAAATGGCTCAACATAAATTACCAAGAATGTGGTGGGAAAACAGCCCCACCGGTAGCGTAGTGGTAATCGCTCCAGACGCAAAATCTGGATGTCGCGAGTACGAATCCCACAGGCGGGCATTTTTTCAGCACTTGCTTACAGTATCGAAAAATTTTTCAACTGTTTCAAAGTTCGGCAACGTTCTCCCCTTCGCTTTCCGAGGTTTTCTTGACTGCAAAGCCTTATTTCGGTCTGAATTCAACGAGCCCCTCATTTCCCCTTCTGACTCTCTACATGCATGGCGAGGGCCTCGAATTTGACAGCCTAGGTGCCATAAAGAGCTTAAGAATCTTCAACACTGGTCGACGATTCTAGATATGTCGCAGACCCTCGAGTCACCGTACGGAGGTTTAAAATAAGTTCTTTTTCACCCCGAGCAGTTCGAGTGGCTCTGGCTAACACCTCCAAGATTAGAAAACCATAATGCCTTAAGATAAATACCTGAGAAAGTGGTGGGGTAACCGTCCAGCCGGTAGCGTAGATGTCATCGCCTCAGACGCGTAATCGGGAGGTGGTGCGTTCGAATACAACCTGGCGGGCATTTTATCACGAATTTCTTTCAGTCTCAAAACATTCTCAGTGTTTCCATGATCTACCATATTGTCCCTATTACTTTCCGAGGGTTTCTGGACTGCCAATCTTTATGTCTGTCTTAATTCAACGAGCCCCTCATTTCCCGTTTTGATTCGATACATGCATCCCAGGGCGCCTGTTATGGCACTCTTCGTGCAAGGGAGATTAGGAGGGTTCAACGCTGGTCGACGAACCTCGACATGCTGTAGACGTTCGATTGACCGCCCAGGGGTGAAAAAGAAGGTCCCCTTCACCCCGAGTTGTCCGAGTGGTTCAGGCTACCACCCCAAAGTCAAGGAAATAAAAAAAAAATGCCTTACCATAAATACACGACAAAGTGGTGGGGAAACAGCCCCGCCGGTAGCGTAGGGGTCTTCACCCGCGACGCGTATTTTGGAGGTGGTGGGTTCGGATCCAAGCCGCCGGGCATTTTAAAACCACTTTCTTTCAGTCTAAAAAAATTTCTCCAACAGTTTTCATTGTATATAACATCGTCCCCGTTCCATTCTGGGGGACTCTTGACTGCCAATCGTTATTTCTGTCTTAACTAAACGCGTTCCTGATTTCCCTTTCTCACTGGCTGCATGCAGAGCCAGGGCCTCTGTTCAGGCAGTCTTCATGCCACAGGGAGATTAAGAGGCTTCAAAGCTGGTCGACCGCTCTCAATATGTAGACCCTCCAGTCACGGCACGTGGGTAAAGAATGATCCTCTTCACCCCGAGCAGTCCCAGTGGCGCTCATTTCTCCGTTTTTTCTCTACGTGGCGAGGGTTAAGCCTGTGCGAAGGCTTCACCCTAGATTCCGAGCATAGGGTTGTATTGGCAACGTACAGTTAGCATGGGCTGTAAAACCGTTCTCATTTGTAGGGCTCCGTGGTGGGTGACTGGCCTTGCACCGAATTCATTTCATATTTTATGGCTTCGTTTTCCGTTCCACCCAAAAGAAGTGATCGGCCCCCGAAACGAAACCGCACGGAAGAACTGTTCAAACCGATTTCTAACGTCGTTTTAAAGAACCTTGACAACTTCCCACGCTTTCTAATTATGCAGTCAGCTGATAAGGCAACCCCGTAACTAGCAAATCTGTGTTTTTAGTTGCAAAGTCCATTGAAAGTTTGATGGGCAAAAACTATAAAGCGAAAAAGCTCATTTCTGGGGACCTGCTGATCGAAGTCAAGAGTAGAGAGCAGTAAAACACCCGTTTGAAGCAGACCAAGCTAGACGACCTTGAAATAACAGTGACTCCCCACTGTATCCTTATTAGCTGCTAAGGTGTCATCTGCGAACCAGAACTGATTAACGAAACAGGCTCTGACCTGCTTGAAGGTCTGCACAAGCATGGGGCAACCGCTGTGCGACGAAGCACCATGAGACGAGACGGAAACAAAATATTACGAAGCACATAGTATTGACTTTTGATCGCTGCACTTTGCCTGAGAACGTAAATGCAGGATTTCTGCACTGTCAGAACAGACCATGCATCCCGAACCCGTGACGTTGTTTCATCTGTCAGAGGTACATGCACGGGAGCAACTCGTGCCAATGAAAACAAACATGTGCGAAGTGCTCTGAGTAGGACCAATCTGCAGACGACTGCAGAAGCACGCAACTTAAGTGCAGCAACTGTGGAGGACCCCATGGAGCAAGCTCTCGCTTTTGCCAGGAGTTATAAAGAAAAAAAAATCATCAGCATAAAAGTGACGCAAAATCTTTCATTTCCAAGAGCCCCTAAGCGTTATGCTCGGCTTCCTTCATGGAGCTACGCCAGCGCGGCCCACCGGGGGGTGGCGGCGTCTGGTTTCCGCAGCCACTCAGGTCAGCGAAACAGACTTGGTGGTGCACCCAATCCCTCGGGGGCGCTGCCCCTGGCAGGGCAAACAACTGGTGCATCTCCAGCAGAGCCCGCAGGCGTTGCGCCTGACTAGTATTGCTCGGGGAGTGGCGTTGCTGTCGCTCCTTGACAGACTTTGGCCGCCGAAACTGCGGTGGCAATGGATGTGGGTACTGCAGGCCCCTCTTCTACAGCCATGTCCAGCACATCGAAAAAGGTGGTGGCTAAATCTTATGCCATCCCATCAAACGCGTTGCGGTATGGGCGTCGTAAAACCTCCCTCCCTTCAGTGCCTCAAAACTCGGACGAGGACATGGGTTTCACGCCATCTCGGCCTGCATCGCAGTCATCCAAAAAACAGCACGGCAGTCTTGGCCACGGCAAAAACCCACAAGCTCCCCGAGTCACTGGCCCCGATTCGGGCTCAGTGACATATGAATGTCCATCCATCAAAACCTATGCTCAACATCTTTATTCTAATCTTTTCTGGCAGTTCAAAGCAATATCCAATGGAACTGTGTAGGATTAATTAGAAACCTTGATGATGTCTACGAAATCCTTCATAAGTACCATCCAAATATCTTACGCCTACTACCAACTTTCTCAAACAATACTCGGTATTCAGAAGTGACAGGGACTGCTGCACTCACTCCTCTGGTGGTCTAGCGATTGCCTTGCAAAAGTCTGTCCCCTGCCAACCTCTTCAGTTGCTCACTACCCTCGAAGCTGTGGCAGTCCGAGCAATCCTCTTTAGTAGGTTAATAACAGTTTGCTCTCTATACATTCCTCCGGATTACCGTCTATCGAGCTCAGAATTCCAGTCCCTCATAGATGATCTCCCGGACACTTCTTATTGGTAGGTGACTTTAACAGTTACAGTGAACTCTGGGGGTCTCAACAGACAGATGCCCGGGGCCGCTTGCTAGAAAAGTTTTTATTCTCTTTCGGAGCTTGTGTACTCATTAAAAAACAGCCGACCTACTACAACACTAGATACAACACATACTCACACATAGACCTGGCAATCGGCTCTTCTGTCCTCTACCCATCTGTTGAATGGGGAGTGGTCAATAATACTTACGGGAGCGACCACTTCCCAGTCATCCTGGAAAGCATCGCCAAAATCGCTAACAGTTCCAACTCTCACAAAAGGTTTAAGTATTCTGTTGCAGATCGGCTGCGATTTAAACAGAAAGCTCAGCTTTCATACACATCTGTAAGCCATTTGGGTATTGATGAAGCCTGTGAACTGATTACCCCACATATACTTTATGCCGCCGAGTGCTCAATTCCGCAAAAATCTGGTGCCACACCTAACACTAGAAGGCCGTGCTGGAATCAGGAGTGTCGGCATGCACGGAACGCTCCAAATAAGGCATTGGGTGTCCTCCGCAGGTATCCAACTTTTGAAAACCTCATTTCCTTCAAACGTGCGAAAGCACAAGGAAGACACATTCGCCAGCAAGCCAAAAGGGAGAGCTGGCGCTCTTTCGTGACTTCTCTCCATTCATACACAGCTACAGGCAAAGTATGGAATAGAAATAAAAGCCTAATGGACATAAAAAGACAGCCTACCATTGGTTAGCAGTGTGGCTGACACCCTGGAGGACAGGGCCAGGCCAATGCTACTTTTTCTAGTTTCGGTTGTATTATTGCGCGCCTAGAGGCAGTGGCGCTGGGGAAACACTCCTCCGTTCATTTTTTTTTCTTTTCGCTTCTCTCCGGCGCGCCTGGGGGCCCGCATGCGCGATAACGGTCACCGCAGTTGCTGCTTGCACACGGCGAGCAGCGAGCTGCAAGGCCGGCGCGCGTCTCATGTAGTGGGTGAGATTTCTCGTATGTGCTCGATGTGCTCCCTCGGACATTAGGGTGGTGCAAAAGGGACGCCAGGAACACCAGGGTGAATCGTAATGCGAAGGCTCTTTGAGTGCTGTTAGCAAAAGGTCAGAACGTCGTTGGTATGCCGTACGTGAAGCTGAGCTTGAGCTCAAGGATAGGACTTGTGTCGTGCGTGTGCTGTGCTTGAAGATAGACAACCTTGTCTGTGTTGTATTGGTCATCGGTGTTTCTCGCTGCACGTTGCGTTCGCGTACGTAACGCGAATAAAGTGTTCAAGTGATATTCGAGCTGGCTTCGTTACTGCTCAAGCGGCGTGGCTTCGTGCCGTCGGAGAGAGGCTTACCCGTTGGAGGCAGCGGGGTGGCGGCGGGAGGGAATATGGGGACACAGGGAGGGGGGAAGGAATCCAACCGGCATGAGAGGGGGGAGCATTACCTCTCCCCCACGCAAGCAGCGCGCCCTCGCATTGTTGCCATGGCAATTATAACGCCTTCAAGGCCAACATGGCGGTGGCGTTGCTGGGGCAACAACAACGCAGTAATGTTTCTCCAGGCTCACCAGGGGAGAATATGCCGCATGAGTCGCAATTACCCCGGACGCTGGGTTGAAAGCTAAGAGTCCGCCTCGTGACAGGGCAAACTTGCTCGCAAAAAACTTTCAATATTTTTCAAGTTCTACTCATTACTCGAATACTTTTTTACGACACAAATCATCCATGGAGAAAAAAAATCGATTAGAGATAACAAAATATACGACGAACCATAGAACTCCCGAATTTACTCTAACAGAGCTCTTCGTTGGCCTAAGAACATGTAAGGCATCAGCTTCAGGGGCAGATAGGACATCTAATGCAATGGTACAACATCTGCACACAGACACTCTCCAAATACTTCTGCACTTATTCAATAAAATGTAGGCAGCAGGACACTTTCCGAGAGCTTGGAGAGAAGTGGTTGTAGTTGCCGCATTGAAAGAAGGAAAAGATGCCTTACTACCTGCCAGTTACCGACCAAAAGCTTTGACAAGTTGTCTGGGAAAGCTTTTTCAAAAAATGGTAAATAAAAGGGTAATGTATTTTCTTGAATATAACGGCATCCTGGAAAGTTGTCAGGCGGGCTTTCGATCAGGTCGAAGCACAACTGACCAGCTGGTAGCCTTTGAGCCGTATGTCAAAGATGCCTTCATCCACAAACAGCACTGTCTTTTTTTCCTTGGCTTAGAAAAAGCATGTCACACAAATTCGCGCATGGCATACTGCTTGATCTCAAAGCTTTCGGTGTGTCTGGGTGCATGTTAAACACTATTGAAAGTTATTTATCACAGTGACCATTTAGGGTAAGAGTAGGGACAGTTGTATCCAGCGCGTACATACACGAAAACGGTGTTCCCTAGGGGGAGTATTAAGCTGTACTCTATTTGCAGTTAAACAGATTTCGCTTGGGAAATTCTTGCAACCCACAATCTCATACTCAATGTATGTTGACGATGTTCATATAAGCTTTAGGTCTTCCAAGCTGTCGATGTGTGAAAGGCAAATACAGTTAGGTGTAAACAGGCTTGCGAAATCGACAGGGGAAAATGGTTTTAAACTAAATCCTCACAAAATTACATGTGTTTTATTCACAAGACAGCGTGGAATCCATCCAGAACCCGACATCGCGCTGAAAGGAGAACGGATTCCCGTCAAGAAAGAACACAAGTTTTAAGGTGTTATACTTGACGAAAAGCTACCATTCATACGGCACATAAAGACACTCAAACAGAAATGCATAAAGACCATAAACATTTCAAAAGTTTTGTCGCATCAGTCTTACGGTGCTGATAAATGTTGCCTTCGGCGCCTTTTGTCAGTTTACGTAGGTCCCGTATAGACTACGGAAGCTTAACGTACGGGTCTGCATCTAAAACTGCTCTAAAAATGTAGGACTAAGTACTACATTTGTGCCTTTGCCTTGCCTAGGGAGCCTTCAGGACAAGTCCAATTTAAAGTCTCGATGTAGAATGTGACCACTGCTGCCTAGAGCACCAGCGTGCTTATACAGCCCTGCTCTATGCTACTAGGACAATGTATGTGAAGAATCACCCGTGCAGTTCATTTCTGAATGATGTCTCATCTGCCCATTTGCATATATCGCGCCCTTCGATCCCTGCCCTTTTATCCTTATGTGCGAAAGGACTTGCAGAGGAAATACGGATGTCTTTCGATGAAGGCATTAAGACCTCCAATTGCCGACGTAGTCCCGCCTTGGGAAATGTCAAAGATTCGTGGCGACACATACTTTAAACTCATTGATAAGCGCCGTGAACCTCGTGGATTGATTTTACAGCATTTTTAGCTACTACATCCATATCCATATACCTCATTTTACATGGATGCCTCGAAATCTGCTTCCCGCTGTGTCGTGTGCAGCACATGCCCAGGATTTCACCAGCACGAGGACCTTGAACAAAAATACTAGTTTCTCAACAGCAGAAGCTTATGGTACTTTAATCAACGTAGAGCACATAACACAGAACAAAATACAAGAGTCCATTATCTACACGGACTGCCCAAGTGTCCTTTTGGCCCTAGATCCCTTTAAACCTGCAAAAAATGTTGTCCTGAATAACCTCTTTAAAGATCTTGCGACTGCTTATAAATTACAACTCAAAATACTTGGTTTCTGGATCCCTGAACACAGTGGCATTCTGGTCAATGAATTTGCGGACCAGAACACCACTTTGGCGGCCCTCTATAGTGGTGTTGTTTTCGCTGAAATCCCTTACCTTGATTTGAAGCCATTGATCCGAAAGGGAATAAGTAAATGCTGGCAGTACACGTTGGACACGCACACAGACAACAAGCTCCACTCAATAAAACCCAACCTAGGACGATACACAACAGAAAAACAAAACAGATTCATTGAAGTATGGATAAGCAGACTACGCATCGGTAAAACGTACGCTACACACGCATATCTTTTAAATGGCACACTCCCATCGGTTTGTGACAAGTGTGGGAACCGGCTCTCCGTCTTCTATGTGTTATTTCAGTGCGCATCCTGCAATGAAGCCAAAAAACGGCATTTTCTTAAAATCTATACCTTCAGCATACCGCTACACCTGTCACTGTTTTTAGGAGATGGACCTATGTTCACCAACAAATCTCTTTGAAGTTATCTTGCAGATGTCTAGTTTTTAAAGCTCATTTTGTACAGTGCGTGACCTTAGAGCCTACAAGCATTGAGCGAAGCCTTGATGTTTTCATTATTCGCACGAGGGGCACGCTGACGTAGCATGCTCTTCGGCTAGAGCTACTGTGACGTTCAAATTAAAATCCCTTTCGTCTGCCACTATGAACAGCCCTATTTTTTTCGTCTACGGGCGCTTTACACCCATATACGCAGTATTTTAGGATATATCATCTTCATTTTATAAATATTTAATGTGAAACCTGACGATTGATGGACCACTTAACATAGTTTTGGCGCTCTTTGGTCTTAGACAGCCTTGCGCCAATAAACAAAAACATACATACAGTGACCGCCAATCCTTATTTCTGTCTTAATTCAACAAGTACCTCCCTTCCCATTCTGACCAGCTACATACACAGCGAGGACCTCTGTTCTGGCAGTCTTCGTGTCATAGGGAGATTACGACGATTCAACGATGGTCGACCACTCTCGACATGTCGTAGACCCTCGAATAACGGCCTAGGGTTAAAAAGAAGGTCCCCTTCACCCCGAGTAGTCCGAGTTCGCTGGCTACCACCTCCAAGTATAGGAAGCCAAAAGGCCTGAATATAAATACCCGAGAAAGTGGTGGTGAAATAGCCCCGCCGGTAGTGTAGCGGTCATCGCACCAGACGCGTATTCTGGATATCGTGTGTTCAGAACCCTCCGGGAGGGCATTTTTTTCACCGCTTTATTTCTGTGTCAAAAAATTCGTCAAACTGTTTCTACGATCTCCCACATTGTCTCTTTTGCTTTCTGAGGGTGTCTTGACTGCCAATCCTTGTGTCTGGCTTTGCTCAACGAGCCCCTTCTTTACCGTTATGAATCGCCACATGCATAGCGAAGGCTTCTGTTCTGGCAGTCTTGGGGCCATAGGGGCTTAAGAGGGTTCAACGCTGGTCGAACACTCTTGATATGTCGTAGACCCTCGAGTCACGCACGGGGGTCAAAAAGAAGGCCCCCTTCACCCCGAGAAGTCCATGTACCACTGGCTACCACCTCCAAGTGTAGTAAACCTGAATGCCTTGACATAAATAAGCGAGAAAGTGTTGGTCAAACAGCACCGCCGGTAGCGTAGTGGTCTTCGCACCAGAGGCGTATTCTGGAGGTCGTGGGTTCGGATCCCACCTTGCGGGCGTTGTTTTCACCACTTTCTGTCTGTATCAAAAAAATTCTTCAACTGTTTTTATGATCTACCACATTCTCTCCTTTGCGTTACGAGGTTTTATGACTGTAAATTCGTATTTTTGTCTTAATAATGAGGCCTTCATTTCTCAGTATGATCTCTTCAAGCATTGCGAGGGCCTCTGTTCTGACAGTCTTGGTGCCACAGGGAGATTAAGAGGGTTAAACGCTGGCCGACGACGCTTGACAAATTGTAGACGTTCGATTGAGGGACCAGGGGTCAAAAAGAAGGTCCCCTTCACCTCGAGTGGTCCGAGTGGTGCTGGCTACCACTCCCCAGTTTATTAAATAAAAATGCCTTAACACAGTTGCGCAAGATAGATTTAGGGAAGCACCCCCGGCGGTAACGTAGTGGTCGTCGCACCAGACGTGTATTGTGGAGATCGAGCGTTCGGATCCCACCGGGCGGGCATTTTTTAACGCTTTATTTCACTACCAAGAAAATCTTTAACTGTTTCTATCATCTACCACATTGTCACCTTTGGTTTCTGTGGTTTTCTTCACTGCCAATCGTTTTCCCAGTCTTAATGTAACGAGCCCCTGATTTTCCCATTCTGATTCCCTATATGAATGGCATAGCATGCATAAATTGGCCGCTAGGAGGCGGGCGAGTGCGGACGCGCTTCATATCGGCTCCCGCTAATATGCCAATTATCGCTGCGCTAATTATCCTATACTGAAGGTTAATTGTTACAGCAGTGGTTGGTACCATCTCCGGCACCGTCTGTCACCAAATTCGACCAAGTGGTACGTGAATGACTCGATGTACGAACCATTTTCTTTTGCATAGCGTGGCCGCCCCGCTAAGCCTAGCCGAGCCCTAGCGCGAGTATACCCCCGAGAGCGCCGGCACCGGCCGTTAGGCCTAACCGTTGCTCGGTATGGCCCACGCAGACACGGCGTTGGATATTAGTACGGCACCGAGGAAGATAGGAGCTCGGATCTGCAGCACGGCAGCCACCACCGCCGCACGAACATCGGAGTTCAAGTCAGCGACATAACTCCCAGAGATACGGCGGGATGGACGACATTGGGCAAGCACACAAAGCCCGCCGCTGCCTCCGATTACGCTTCAAAAGCCGGTAAGTTCCAATCGAGTGAACATATCTCGAGATCCCGAGAGCGAGATAGTTGCGCCAGGAGAGCCATGGCAGCGACAAAGAAAGCAGCACGCATGCCACCGATACTGCCAAAAGACAATATCAAGATAATAGAGCGCCCACGTGGAGGCCTGAACATAGCGAGGACCGAGGCAACAATTATGTCCGCCGTAGTCCCAGCGGCAGGAATCCCGAAACAAGAAGCAAACGCGGACACAATCTGCCACTAACGTGGCCCAAATTACCATCGTGGTTCGCACCCCCTAAACCCGCCGAGTGGGGATATAAGTCAGCATGCAAGGCCTCTTCATAAGAGGCAGGAATAACGAGGTCAGTACGTATCAAGCGGCACACCAAGGCACTGTGAAGGGTGTGATCAGACGAATCGCGATCGAGGACTCCCCCGCTGAGATCAATGCCAATATCGTAAATGAGGCGAACCCTCTGGCATTACAAACACACAGAATCGGCAACACGACCGCGGTAATCATCCTGTTTGAGGGGCCAAGATCCGCAACTATGGGAATTACGCACCGATGCTCCTTCGGTGGGGCCTATATAGGAAGCTCTTTGGTGTATGCAGGCAATGCAGAAAAGTCGGCCATCGAAGCGACGTATGCCCCTTCTTTGACAGCCGAGTATGCATTGCATGTGGCGAGGCTACCTGTAACACGGACCACAACCGCCATTGCACGCAAATGGAAGCTGTGCGGCGGCCGTCACGTGACCGGAGCTCGCGAGTGCACAAACAAGTTCAAGGTTCCCTATGTTGTCAAACACTGGCAATTGAACCGAAAGATGGATGCTCTACGCAGCCAACGCTTCCCAGAATACAACACAGCTGCCGATTTCCCGCCATTGCGCCTCGCATCGCCCGAGAACACACGAAGAAGATCGCGGTCGCAAACCCACGGCAACAGTGGCCACCGCTCTACCAGCAAGCGCAGCACAAGTCGCGGCCGACAGCCATCGGTAACCCGTGAACGAGTCGCCTGGGCCGATACCCTCAAAACACCCAAGACGCCTGTACGACCATCACAAACGGAGGACACCGCAATGAAGGTCTTTCAGAACGAAAACGCCCAATTACGCCTGAAGATCACTGAACTTGAACACATGAACACGGACATCAACACGAAGCTGGACCGATTCCTCGCCCTACAGCAGCAATCGCCCTCCGAACGGCACTCATCACCATCAGGCAACCCTCGGCCCACATAGGCAGCCACCTTGGAGGCACGACCAGAACAGGACCCGCGAAGTCAACAGCGGCAAGCGGAGCCGACACCTAAGCGCAGACCACTCGAAGCCGCCAAGGAACGGAAGCTACTAGTACGGCTTGAGAACTTGAAGGAACACCCCGACGCCTTCCTTAAAATGTCAAACGAGTGCAGCGCGCACCTAGAACAAACGTGCTGTAACATGCATACCATAATCATGCAGGTGCAAATCCAACTCCAAATGCTGATGTCTCACCTAGGCGTAGGTGGGGACCCCCCGCAGTTGCTGCCGGTTAATCAGCAACCAACGTACGGGCACTTTTCGCAACGAGCTCAACCGCACGAAACTTGTTGCTATGGCACTGGAACTGCAATTGATACGTGGGCAAGAATGCCATACTACAGCAATACCCCCGACATCTCCACCGTATGCCTGACATTATTATGCTACAGGAAAAACTCAGCGAGTCCCCGCCGCAGCTCCCTGGGTATCGAGCGCACGCGCGTTCACCCAGCGCGTGCGCGACGTCCACTGGGGCCGGCCGAGGGGTGTGCATTCTAGTGCGGAATAACCTCATGTTCATAGAACACAGTCTCATCGAAAGCAGTGCGATCGAACACTGTGCGCTCGAAGTGATTGTTGGCAAGAAACACAAAGAACGCATCCTTCTCTTCACGGTGTACAGCAATCCGACCCATCGCAAGCAGCGGTTTTGGGCACTCCTCCATCGAGCGAAAAGACTAGCCGCGGGTATCACACTTCTGATCGGGGGCGAATTCAACGCGCCACACTAAGACTGGGGTATCCCGAAAACGACCCTCAAAGGCCGTAACATGCTGGAGGACGCCACTGAGGCCGGGCTGCAGTTGTTCACGGACCCGGCGTACCCCACGCGTATCGGTACATAATTCACCCGTGATACTACCACGGATCTCACCTTCATTAAGACGGCAGCTCTCACCACGGGGGCGTGGTGGGAGAACATGGGCGAGGAGCTCGGGAGCGACCACTACGTTCTCGAAGTGCGCGTTTCACTCTTGAACCCGAAGACTGCAGAGAGCACCCGCACACATGAGCTCACCGACTGGAATAAGTTCAGGCGATGTCTACCTGAGGAAAGTGCGGAAATCGAAGACATCGACTCGTGGACGGCAGCAGCCATGCAGGCCACGGCCGCGGCGACCCAAACGATTGAGACTGACAAAAACCTTAGCGAAATGGACAGCCGACTCGCTCACTTGCTCGAGGCCAAGCGTTCCATACAAGTGCGCTGGAGGAAGCAACGCACCACCAGGTCCTTCCGCAAGAAAGTCGCCATTCTCAACCAAGAGATCCTAGCGCATTGGAAATCACTCAGCGCTCAACAGTGGCACGAGGTATGCTGCGATGCCGATGGCCAGATACTAAGGGTAGGACATGGCGACCGCTCCGGCACATGCTCGATGATACTAAGACAAAAGGCTACCAACAGAACACCCTCACTCACACCCTTCACAAAGTCATCACAGGCGGGGCGAGTCCGATGTGAGCACACACCTAGATGACAAATATCTCCCCGATTTCCTTATTGAGCAGCACCTGTAATAAGGCGGGGCTGCCAACGACGTCCTAGAGCGGGACATCGAGGTCTGGGAAGTGCGGCCAGCCCTCCAAACCCGCAATTACAAAATGGCGGCGGGCCCCGACCGAGTAACGGAAAAAGCCGTTAAGAATATCAATGGTCGGGCTATCGCTGCGCTAACGTGCTGTTATAACAAGTGGTGGCTCGTGCGTCGCCTCCCGAGACAGTGGAAGGCGGCCAGAACACTCCTAATTCCGAAGCCGGGCAAACCGTCCAGTATGGACCATCTCAAACCGATTTCGCTCACTTCGTGTGTGGGCAAATTCTTAGAACATGTCCTCCACAACCGATGGCAGCGCTACCTCCAAAGACAACGATCTCTACCCCAACTCACTGATACGGTTTCGGAGTCGCCTGAGCACTGAAGATGCCATGCTCGTCCTTAAGCATGAGGTCATCGACGACGCGGTCAACGCCCGAGACAACAAGGCGGTGTTGGGCCTCGACCTGTAAAGCACCTTCGATAGGGCGCGGATATCTGCGTTTCTGGCGCACGTCTCTTACTTGAACATAGGGCGGCGGAGGTACGCATTCATACAGAACTTCCTCGCAGGCCGCTACACGCAAATGTGCGCAGGTGAGCTCCAATTACCCGAGAAGCAACTTGGCAGCCGAGGTTCCCCAAAGGGATCCGTGACATCACCGCTGCTTTTCAACCTGGTCATGATTGGCGTCGCCAACTGCCTTAGGCAGGTGCCAGAAGTTCGGCACACCACCTATGCCGATGACATTAAACTGTGGATTACGGGAGGGAGCGACGGCCACATCGAAGATACTCTCCAAGCAGCAGTCGACGCTATCGAAGACCAGCTTGATGGCGCGGGCCTCATATGCTCCCCCTCCAAATCAGAGCAGCTCATCCTCCCCCCGAAGGTCAGGCGCAAGCCACAATCACCAATCCCCATTACTGTGTGTACGACAGGGGGCCAGGCGATTCCCGAAGTCGCACAGATACGGGTTTTGGGCCTCCTGATCGAGCGGAACCGAACCAACGAATCCACGTTCAGCAAGATAGCAACGAAGGCGGCAGCGGTGGTCCATCTCATCCGGCGCATCTCCACGCGACATGCGGGCAGGAAAGAATCCAGCCTCACTCGACTGGTACAATCGTTTGCCGTCAGTCACATTGCATATGTGGCTGCGTTCCACAACTGGCGGCAGTGCCAGCGGGAAAAGGTGGACGCCACTATCCGCAAGAGCTACAAGACAGCTTTGGGGCTTCTCAAGAGCACCAGAACTGCAAAGTTACTCGCTCTAGGCATCCATAATACCCTGGATGAGATGGCCGACGCCCAGCGCACCGCTCAAAGAGGATGCCTATCTGGAACACGGACGGGCCGTTACATCGTGCACCAAGTGGGCCTCCTCCCCCGAGCTGGCCTGCAGGAGTCCAAGGAGCAGATACCGGCACATGTACGCAACCGTCTCATCGTATGTCCTATCCCCAGGAACATGAACCCCAAGCACAACCACGACCGCAGAATGGCTAGAGCGCGAGCTCTGGTGGACTTACATGCACAAGACACCGGCGCAGTATTCGTCGACGCGGCCTAACATCAGAGTCAGCCCGCCACCTTTGCGGCCGCACTGGTGACGGCTACAACAGGCGAAATTAGGCCTTCCGCATGCTCCGGGCTAGCAACGCCTCACACGCCAAGGAGGTGGCCATTGCCCTGGCCATAGTGAATCCCCAGATAACTACGGTGCTCAGTGCATCAAGAACAGCAGTGCTAAACTACGCTCAGAACAGGGTGTGCAGTGTCGCGGCGCGTGTCTTACGTACAGCAGGAGTGCGTGACAGTGCGGTGTGTGTGAAGTGGTTCCCGGCACATATTGGCCCCAGTGTAGTTCGCCGTGGCAATCACAACCACAACGAGACGGCCCATGCCCCCGCGCGAGGACTGGCCGACTGGACGGTGGCTAGCGGTGTCGGAATCTCGGAGTGGCAACCCCCAGACAGTAACAAGGACCTCCTGACCACCTACAACGAAGTGCTACAGTGGTACCGATTCAACAGGAGGACTAAGCCACCCCCGCATCTGGGACTTGCCCGAGAGGAAGCGGTGGTATATAGACCGCTGTAACCTCATTCAATACTGACTCCAGTGTTAGCCAGACATGTGTGCCCGGAGGTATATGAAAGTAACATTTGTAGACTGTGCTAGTGGTAGGGAGCCACTACGCCTCATCTCCTCTGGAGCTATGAACTATGACCGCGTGAGGCCAGCGAGACCACTACGCTCCCACCGCAGTACAATGCGCCGAAGAAGAGCAAGGAGTATAACACCCAGCTACAGGCCGTCTAGCAGGTTTTGGCGGCCCTCAAACGGCAGCGTACGGCGTGCGTCGGGGGGAAGGGGGTACGATCCTCCCGACCTCGTAGAGCACGCTCGCGTGCGGCTCAAGAGGTACTATCGCAACGATGTCGCGGCCGCGTCATGGCACCTGGGCCCCTGCTAAGGGCGCCCCACCGTCTGCAGGCCCAAAGAAAGTTTATTCTCTCTCTTTCTCTCTCTAGCATTGACCATGCCGTGGGGGTTAATAAGAAGGTTCTCTTGCTCCGGAGTAGTCTGAGTGGCGATGGCTACCAACCCTAAGTGTAGGAAACAATATTGGCTTAACAGAAATATAAAAAAAAGTGTTGTTGAAACATCCCCACCGGTAACGTAGGCCTCATCGGACTAGACATGTATTCCGCAGGCCGTAGGTTCGGATCCAACCCGGCGAGCACTTTTTCACCACTTAATTTGTCTCGAAAAATACAACTGTTTCTATGATCTACCACAATCTCCCCTTTGCTTTCCGAGTTTATCTTGACTGCCAATCGTTATTTCTGTCTTAATTCAACGAGGCCCTCAATTCCAATTCTGATTGGCTACTTGCACAGCGAGGGCATCTGTTCAGGCAGTCTTCGTGCCATAGGGAGATTAAGACGATTCAGCGACGGTCGACCACTCTCGACATCTTAGACATTCGAGTCATGGCCTAGGGTTAATAAGAAGGTTCTCTTCCCCCTGAGTAGTCCGAGGGGCGCTGGCTACCAACCCCAAGTCTAGGAAACAATAATGCCTTAACCTAAATACCCGGGAAAGTGTTGTTAAAACTGCCGCACCGGTAGCGTAGGCGTCATAGCACTATGCACGTATTCCGCAGATCGTAGGCTCGGATCCCACCCAGCGAGCACATTTTCAGCAATTTCTTTGTCTCAAAAATTAAACTCCTTTTATGATCTACCACATTCCCCCTTTGCTTTCTGAGTTTTTCTTCACTGCCATCCTTAATTCGATTTTAATTCAACGAGCCCCTCATTTTCCATTCTGATTTGCTACAACGATAGCGAGGGCCTCTGTTCTGGCAGTCGTCGTGCCATAGTGACATTAAGTGGTCGGAACGGTAGTTCACCACTTTTGACATGTTGTAGACCCGCGAGTCCCGGCCCGAGGGTTAAAAAGAAGGTCCCCTTCACCCCGAGTAGTCCGTGTGGCGCTTGCTACCACCTCCAAGTATAGGAAACCAAAACGCCCTAACATAAATACCCGAGAAAGTAGTGAGGAAATTGCCCCGCCGGTAGCCTAGCGTTCATCGCACGAGAGTCGTACTCTGGAGGTTGTGGGTTGGGATCCCACATGGGGGGCATTATTTCGCCACTTTATTTCTGTCTCAAAAGTTTCAATTCTTTCTATATTCTACCACTTTCTCCCCTTAGCTTTCGGAGGTTTTCTTGACCGCCAATCCTTTTTTTCTTATTTATTTCAATGAGCCCATTATTTCGCAGTCTGATTCGCTACATGCATTGAAAGGGCCTCTTTTCTGCAGTTTTGGTGACATAGGGGGCTTAAGAGGGTTTAAAGCTGTCTACAACTCTCGACATGTTGTAGACCCTCGAATACGGCACGGGGGTTAAAAGAACGTCATCTTCACCCCGAGTAGTCCGAGTGGCGCTGACTCCACCTCCATGTGTAGAAAACATAAATGCCTTAACATATACACCTGAGAAACTGGTGGGGAAACAGACCTGCCAGTAGCGTAGTGGTCATCGCACCGTTTGCGTATTCTGGAGGTCGGGGGTTCAGATCCCAACCGGCAGGCATTAAAATCACCACTTTCTTTCAGTCTCAACAAGTTTTTCAACTATTTCCGTGATATAACACACTGTCTATTTTGCCTTCCGAGGGTTTCTTTACTGACAATCATTTTTTGTATTAATTCAAGAAGTCCGTGATTTCCATACTGATTCACTACATATATAGCGAGGGCTTCTACTCTCGCAGTCTTGGTGCCACAGGGAGCTAAAGAGGGATAAACGCTGGTCGACCACTTTCACCCTACAGTCAGGGGCCGGGGGTTAAAAGAAAGGCCCCTTCACCCCGAGCAGTCCTAGTGGCGATTCGTACCACCACAAGTGTAGGAAACAAAAATGGCAGTGGCTATTTTGCCGGCAGCCGGCAGATTAGCCTGGGAGAAAAGTTGCCGGTAGTTCCTTCCCATTGGCTGGCCCAGACCACGTGATTATTCTGCCGGCACTTTTCCGCGCGGGCTGTTTTGCCGGCTGCCGGCACTTTCCGCAGGGACTATTTTGCCGGATGCCGGCAGATTATCCCGGGAGAAAAGTTGCCGGCAATTCCCCGGCAATGCTGCCTCTGGGCGCCAATGCTCCGGAGCCGGACATGTCAACTTTAACGTTGGGGGCAAGTTTTCGAGCTTTGCCGAGGTACTGAATTACGTCAAGGTATAGAAAAAACGAGTCGGCAAGATTGCGGAGGGCATGTCGAACTGACTCAGCCCGCCGCAAACTTTCACACGTTGATTACAGACAGTGAATATTCCTTGGTGTTTCCTTTGTAGAACTTCTAGCAAAGTCACACAATAAAGAATGATAGTAAAAAAATCAAGATTGAATGGCTAGAATTCTTCATTGTGTTTTCCAATGATGAAATTTTAAACACGAACTTCAGTAAAAACAGTATTTCTGCACGGAATTATGCAAAGCAGGCAGACTTCGTAAAACATCTTATTTTGCGTTCATATACCAAACGCAATCAGACAGATTAAAAACAGCAACTCACAAATACACTGCGAAACTTTCGCTCTCGGCTGCTTGCTGAGACGCACACACAAGTGGTACCACAGCAAGCACCAATCACACATGACCAAGACAGTTGCGTCAAGATCAATTCAGTACCAATATATCTTCTGCTCAAGCTCGGCAAAGCTCGAAAACTTGTCACCAACATTAAAGTTAACATCTCCGGCAGCCGGCAAAATAACCCCCACTGAAATGTGCCGGCAGGCGGCAAAATAGTCCCTGCAAAAATGTGCCGGCAGCCGGCAAAATAGCCCGCGTGGAAAAGTGCTGGCAGAATAATCACGTGGCCTGGGCCAGCCAATGGGAAGGAACTGCCGGCAACTTTTCTCCCAGGCTAATCTGCCGGCTACCGGCAAAATAGCCACTGCCAACAAAAATACCTTAACATAAATACCCGAGAAAGTGGTAGGGAAACAGCGACCCCCGTAGCTTGGGGGTCATCACAGCAGATGCGTCTTCTGGACGTCATGGGTTTGGAGCTAATCCGGCAAGCACAGTTTTACCGCTTTCTTTTCCTCAAAAAATTACACTCTTTCACTTATGTACCACATCCTCCCCTTTGTTTCCAGTTTATCTTGAATGCCGATTTTTATTTCGGTCCTAATTCAACGAGCCCCTCGTTTCCCATTCTGATTCGCTACATGCATAGCGAGGGCCTCCGTTCTGGCAGTCTTCGTTCCATAGGGACATTAAGTGGGTTCAACGCTGGTCGACCACTCTTGATAAGTCATAGACCAACGAGTCGCGGCCCGGGGGTAAGAAGGTCCCTTTCACCACGAGTAGTCCGAGTGGCGCTAGTTACCACCTCAAAGTGTAGGAAACCAAACTGCCTCAAGATAGATTCACGAGAAAGTGGTGTGAAAAGAGCCCCGCCGGTTGCTAAACGGTCATCGCACCAGACGCGTATTCTGGATTTTGTAGGATCAGATCCCTCCAGGCGGCATTTTTTTACCTCTTTCTTTCTGTATAAAAAAAATT
>CM023454.1:79862236-80021582 GCA_013339765.2 Haemaphysalis longicornis
AAAAAAGCGGTGTGACAAGTTGGATGAACGTGAGTGCTACGTTTCCTTCGTGTGATAACCTTTTAACCATAACTGCCCCTAAGATTCTTTCCCTTTAAGGGTATTTGTAGCTGTAGGATGAAAAATAAAAGTGATTATCAGCTGAGTGAATTCGTATGGTTGATTATTGTACAGGTATATCAACCTCAAATATAACACGCCTCTTAATACACAAGTTCGTGGTCTCTGAATTAAATTTGTAGCCTTCAAAACAAAGTACGAATGAATGAATTTATTTACAAGAAAAAGAAAAGGATGGTCATTCGGCAGGCGTAATTAAACATTTTTCGAGGGCGAACGACATTGCTGTAATAGACTATTTAGACATGCATCTAGAAAAACCCGAAGATGACCCTGAGCTGTTGTGGCGACAATTTCGTGCTGCTGCAGAATTTTGTATTAGAAGTTTTGTGCCTTCTGAATCACAACAAAAGCATTGTCAGAATCCCTGGATTAGCAGAGAAATATTCCACTTAAGGCGTAAAAATTAAGCGCCTCCGAAAGAAAAGGAAAACAAGATCTCCACAATATGGTGAATTAAAAATAGGTAATGAGTAAAGTCAAGCACTCTAGAAACCCGTATTTCAATACCACACTAGCAGAATTTATTAAAGCCAACACCCAAACGTTTTGGAGGTATCTGAGCCCGGCTAAACATGAAATTAGAAAGATAAAAATAAACAAAAAAATTATCACTGACCCCAAACAAATGGCTACACAATTCAATGCGTATTTTTATACGGTCTTCTCTAATAGGGATCTATGCGATATTTCGGAGTGCTGCTCTGGCTCATTTGAGGGTCCAGTGGTAACTTATGAGGGAGTTGTTAAAATGTTGCTCAAACTGGATGTAAAAACGTCTACAGGACCGGATGTCATTCCAAATGCCTTTTGCGACGATATGCTGACCAAATTCCAGCGTTTTTGACACATTTGTTTAATTTATCAATAAGGACAGGTGACATACCTGATGACTGGCGTATGGCACGGGTATTCCCCGGTATTCAGAAAAGGAGACAGGTTAGATTACAGCAACTACCGACCACTTTCTATTACAAGCACGTGTTGTAAAATGTTAGAGCATGTCGTCGCGAATTATATTGAAACATTTTTATTGGAAAGAAATTTGTTGTCACACTACCAGCATGGGTTCCGGAGGGGCATGTCCACCACCACCCAGTTGGTTTTAACAGTGCATGAGGTTTCCGAAATTGTGGATCGGTCAGGGCAGGTGGATATACCCTTCCTGGACCGATGCAAGGCTTTCGATAAAGTACCTCATGGTAAATTGTTGTACAAGTTAAACCAACTAGTGTTACCTCTCAGTATTGTTCGTTGGGTGAATTCATACCTAAAAAACAGCAAACAGTTCGTCGAAATTAACAATTGTGCCTCTGATATGTTTCCTGTATCCTCGGGGGTGCCCAAGGTAGTGTGTTAATCCCCTCCTGTTTCCGAAATATGTCAATGATTTAGTACAATTTGTGAGTGATGTTTCAATCAAATTATTTGCTGACAATTGTGTAGTCCTTAAAAATATCGTTTAATGAAGATGACGACGTACTACAAAATATTCTTACGGCAATTAATGATTGGTGTGATGGATGGGGCAGGTTGCTCAACAATGAAAAAACAGTATTGCTGCGTTGTAACACGTAAGATGCATCCAAGTACATTTCTTATACTCTTCAAAACAATGTCATCGAAGAACTTCGAAAATACAAGTACCTTGGTGTTACCCTATCTTCTAAACTCAATTGGTCCGATCATGTATCCGATTTGTCAGCAAACACTTGACTTGTGTTGTTGATTCGTGGTCTTTGGTGATGTCACTGCTGCTGTCGGTAGATGTTGAGGAAAATCCTGGTCCCTCGACGCAGGAAATGTTCAAACAAATTCTTGATAACCAGGCTACATCAGAAGCTCAAATAGACGCACTTAGAGCCGATATGACCGAAGTGAATGCTACATGTGAAAAAATGAACGCCGTGCTCGACGTTTTCAAGACATGAGTGTTAGAGTACGAAATTTAGAATCTCTTGTACGGCAACCGGCAGAGAAGTTGGTAGATATATGAAAACATAAGCCGATCCAATAATCTTTGCTTTATGGTATCGAGGAAGACAAGGACGAATCAGACGACGACCTGAAAAAGCTGTAATCGAGAATATTTTTAAAGAAACCTTGGAGTGCAAGTGAACACGATCGACAAAATTTCCCAGGCAGCGCAGGACTGTTCGGCCTAAAACAGGCCCGTGTACTTTTTGCCCGTGGATTTTCTGTCCGGCCGTTTTCCGGCAGCCATGTTCGGCCCATGTCCAAATGTGGGCCTTTTGGCCGTACACGGCCGTATTCCTGTAGCTATCCAACGGCCAGTCTCCGTTAGCCGTTGGACCGGCTTCCGTTCATACGGCCTCATTTCGGCCGTAGGGCTCCGGCCGTACGACGGCAACCAGAATGCGGCTGGACTACGTTCACCGGAGAACGGCTAGCTTACGGCCACCGAAAAAAGGCCGAATTACGGCCACCCAAGCACGGCCTGCTAATGGCCGCCGGATTGCGGCTGGATTATGGTTATTGGAACGTGGCCTGTGACCGGCAGCCACTGTGCGGCCACCGTGCGGCCCCCAGCCGCGGGGCCATTGAACCCACAGCCCTGCTTATTGATCAGTCTCTGTTGACAGCAAAATTTGTTTATTCAATGCTGTTGGCTTTGTCGGCCCTTCGCTGGTTGCGGCCGCCTTCACGGTCCGATGCTGAATAGATCCATTTCTTCACAACAGCAGCAACAGTGGTCTTGTCAAGGTCGGGAAACCTTGGGCGCAGTGCAGCTGCATAAAAAGGGGTGGAGGGGAAAAAATTAGGCACTGTGTACTTTACACATGTACTGTGCCACTTTTTAACTATGATTCATTTAAGGCAGTCCTCCTGAAAATCTTAGAGCCACCTATTTAGCCCGCCTAACCTTAAACTGCATCATTTTAGTGCTCCTTAAAATTCTAAAACATGAATGTTTTGGAATTTTAGGGAGCACTAAAATGATGCAGTACTGCAAGCAAAAACGAGAAAAGGCTGACCGTTCCTACACCCCCTAATGCGAAATTTGTGCACAGCACAAGCTGCAGTCTTCTCGGTAATGGCACATAGCTGCTGCGTCTCGGGAAGTGATTGCGTGATCAGCGAACGCACGATGGCATGTGCTGCCCTCCCATTATCTTGCAGCGTGTCACTTCCGCCGAGCATGTTGTTGTAAATCGTGTTTGAACCTCCCATGCAAATGGCACGTGGTTTGGATGAGCCAATCAACGAGGAGGACGCCAAAGAACCGATGTACTTGTAGCACGCAGCATGTGCTGGGTTTCTGTGGTGCAGCCTTGGCATACTGCCCTCCCCTACACATTTTTGCAATACTTTCATTCTCTGCTTTCGTGCTGGCTCATACTCGGTGATCCATTCCCTCTGTTATCTCGTAGCAGCATCACCCCGGGGAAGGTCTTGTGCCACCTCAGCATACTGCCCTCTCCCTCACAGTTTTGCTACACTTTCCTCTTCCGTTTTTCTTCTGTCTTTGGTGTCTCTTTTGTTCACTCGGTTACGAGGCCAGAGACGCTGTAAAACTGAAAATCCACAGAGACACACAAGAGTGCATGTAACTGTGTCACAATTATCTGACTTTTATTGCATCCCCAAGCCTTGCGTTCTAGCTATAATGGTAAATAAGGTATTAAATGTTTCAAGTGCTAGAAACTTGAACTTGTTCGACTTTCAATTTTCTAGTTGTTCAAATTTGAACTTTCAATTTTCAGTATATACCTGCGTTTAGAGATACACACGTCTAAAGGTCTATGTCTGTAGCATTATGATCACCAAAGAAACCCCAAATTTCACAAGAATGTAAAGAAACTATTAGTTATGACAATAATAAAATAATACTGAGCGATGCGAAAACCAAACAGGTTAGTAGAAAAATCTTTTATACTACGTGAATTGCACGAGCGGGACAGCAAAATAACAAAAAATGAAGAAATTAAAAGCAAAACCTCCCTAATTGCTCACTACAGAACTTATGCCCAAACAAAAAACAAACTGACATATCTGGAAAAGTAGAAAGTATGAAAACCAAATTGATTGATTGATTGACTGATTGCAGGATTTAACGCGCCGACGCAACGCAGGCGATGAGGCGCGCCGTAGTGGAGGGCTCCGGATTAATTTTGACCACCTGGGGATCTTTAACGTGCGGCGAAATCTCGTACACACGGGCGTTTCTGCTTTTTGCCTCCATCAGAAAAGCAACCACCGCGGCCGGGAATCGAACCCGCGTCCTCCTGCTCAGCAGCACAACTGAGCCACTGCGGCGGGTCATGAAAGCCAAATCTTCATATTCAATTCACCAAACCAATTAAGGCCACCTACCAAGAACAAGCGCCAAGATGTTATGATGATCAGCAAATGCCTCCTTCGAGCCCTTCGACCCGGCCCAGCTGCACACCTTCGCCAGAGAATTGCTGACAAGCATGCTCATGATAGTCCTTCCAGCCACTTTGTAGTCTGGACCACCATTTTGGCGAAAGTAGTCGGCCTGGTAAAAAAAAAAAGCAAAGGGGGAGGGGGGGGGCAGTGGTCGCAGGTTCCAGTCTAACTCTGACTACACAGGCTGAAATTCAAATACGGTAACATGCCATAGGTTTGTCCTTGTTAAGAATTCATCCAAATGTAAATAATTGAACAGAACTTGGATAAAAACCACTGAAATGAAATAAAACTATCACAGTTGCAAAAAAAGGTTACATAAAAAAAAACAGGTCGGCAACCAGATATAAGATCAAGTAATCAAGTTCTTTGCCTCCCAGAACTACAGATAGTTTAGTGCTAGTCACCTAAATGTGGATCAGAAATTAATTTAGCCTCGATAATTTTGCCCATAACTTGACTGTGATAAAACGCACTTCTTGAAAGCAGGATATGGCACCCACATGTTCAGCAGTAAAAAAACATGAAAGCCACCATTCTGAGTGCGGCCCAGACAAATTGGTTCCTTCCCAGAAAAGCAAGTATTGTGAGCACTGAATTTCCAGAAAGCTCTTATATTTTTACCTTATCTCCACCTTTATTGAATGGGACGGCATGCCATACTTGCAAAGAAACTGAATCAGTATAGGCTCGTGTATAGCACCCACACTGAGCCATCTGTTCCTCACACCAAATAACCGCGGCCAGCAATCGAACCGACATTCTTGGGATCAGCAGAACAATGCTTTAGCCACTGGGCCAGCTCACTGCAATACAGTTGATTTAAACCTGGCTACAGAAGTTTAAAGGAACCCCTCCCAAAATTACTTCATACTTTTAACAGGATACATGGCACTTATGTATCCTGTTGGGGGCTTCTAACTTTGCTCACACAACTGTCCGAAGGCATCCTAAAAGGGTGAGCTTCTGATGAAAATAACTGCCCATGCAGAGAACTTTGCACCTTAGCTGTAACAAAAGTTAGCTCATAGTGGGTTTATAGGCAGAGTAATCCACCTAACGAACTAGCCAACTACAATCCGATCCGTTTCCATCAAATTACCCTGTATATTGAACTATTTCTGGTCACGGAATATTCGCAGTTAAAATATATAGCGAAAATTACGCCTATATCAAACAAAAATACCAGTGACAGCCGATATATTGAACGGCAAATGGCGCAGGTGTGCCCCCCCAAGTTGGTTTTCCCTCAAGGTGGAGGAGAAATTCCACCGGCACACCCCTACCAGTTGTTTAGCCCAGCCACTCATGGGCAGTGGGCCACTCTTTCCCTTCCTTCTCGCTCTCCTTCCCTATTGTGACGCCCCAGTCCCGTCTGAGCTGTTGCCCCCCCCCATTAAAGAAATAATCTTGGCCTGTCCACCATGTTTTTTTTTCATTCTTTTTGTTTGAGTTGTTCGCTCTTTAAGGTTTTTTTTTCGAAGTGTAGTTGTGGTGGTTAGCACTAGAAACACTCATTTGACAGCTCTAGCTAGCGCAAAGCTGCTGAACTTGCATTTCGTTGTGAAGCTGGCAATCATAAATCAAGTCAAATATGGTGAGAAGTCACACATCCCCACAGTGCACAAGGGTTGATTCCTCTTGGCACGATCAGCAGGGAGCTTTGAACCTTCTCGAAGTAGGTTCTGGGCAGATGTTACTGAAGAAACCTCCTGAAATCGCTTCGAATCTGCTGCTTGTGCGTGCCAGTGATGACTTTGAAAATCCTGGGTGCGACAAAGCCATCACCTGTGTTGCCAAACTGTGGAGTGAGCTATGGAAAATTCCAGACACCATTGCCGGATCATTCAGCGAGTTCGTGGATGATACTGTTGTGACCATGGGAGAGATTGTAAGGTCTTACTTTGCCAACATTGTACCATACCAAGCGCAAGTAAAAGTGGGTGCTATGAGGAAAGCCACTACGATCCCTTGCTCAAAATGTCTGAGGTGATTTGTGCACTAGCACCAGTCCAGCACTTCTTTCCAAATGTGAAACGTTGCAGCCTCAGCTGCATGACTCTTCAAACAGTATGAAAAAGTGCATACTGTCTCAGGCAGTGAAGCTTGTTCAAGCAGAAGATACAAGACTATTTCATGTGAAGGTAGGGCAGTTTCATCAGTAAAATGTGTTTATAAACAACATCTGCTTTTATCATGCCGAATTCCTTAGCATGCTTGTATCAAATGACCCCTGTATCGAATTGTTAGGTTTTTTTTTTAGTTTGATAACCGGGTTTGGCTGTATGTGGTTTTCACATGTACCCTTCAATAAGACTTTTTTCAAAGTACAGTGTTTACAACAAACTCACATGTGACAATGATTTTGCAATGAAAAATCCTTGCGATTTCCTCAGTAGCCACCTACCATCTGTGGTTTATGACAACTCTTTTACATTTGGCAACCAACTGTTACGGTCATCAATGGGCCTCCTGGACTACCAGTTCCAGACTCTGCGGAGCATCCACGACTGGTAAATCAAGAATGCCCATTAATCTACAGCACTGGTTCCCAACCATGAGTGGCCGGGGAAGGAGGGGGGGGGAGGAGGAGCCCTTTTGGGCTCGCAAAAGCAACGGGGGACCACGCAATGATTTGTGTTCATCCACGTCATAATGTCAAACAATACTCTTGCAGCTGAAGTTGCCCACATACTTATTCAATATCAATGCCCGCTTTTTGTGTCTGACTTTTATGCTGGTGACTGGTGTATTGCCAAACCATTCCCTCTTGCTGATACAAAAACACTATACACTGCCTTTTGTGTGTGTGCCTTTCCTGCATTGCTAGCTGGTTGTGAAGAAAGCCAATGTAAAAATTAAAAACGGAAGTCAAACAGTGAGGCGCCTTTTGTGTTGCCAACAAGGTTTGGCAGAAAGGACAAAGGGATGTCTGGAAGGGCTTTGCAGACCCCCTGGGGTATGTGGACCCCCATTTGGGAACCACTGATCTAGCATTACAATTCTCTTCTTCTTGCTGCCTCCGTCTCGGACATGCAAGGGGGGACATTGGTCTTGAGGACCCAAAATTTGCCAAAAAATCAATTTCCTGTATTAATTTTATTTGCAGTCTACAGGTCCCAAAGAATAGAATGTACCTCCAAAATATCATAGCTGTATCATAAGTATTCACAAAGCTGTCACCCTTTGAAGTCGCCTAAATGACCATTTTTGCCTGTTAGCAAATTTTATGCCCTGTTTTCTGGGAACCAATTTTTTTCCCACATGGTCAGCTGTCCCGTACAATATCATGGGATGTACTGGTTCGATTTACATCATTTTTGCTGCATTCGAAAGCTTATGAACTTAACAGTGCAATAAACCACAAAAGTACAGAATTTTGTTTTTGCTGGCACAAAATTTTATGCAGTTAGTTTTACAAAAACACTGTAAATTGATGACCTGACATTTACGAATTTTAAACCGTTCGCAGAAACCATGCTAAAATTACTGCAAGGGGTATAGTTGCACTCCCTGGTCCTTCTAGAGCACAAAGGGATAAAAGCTATTTGAGTATTTCATAGGTACATAATGAAAAAATTGCCCGAAAACGGAGTGACATAACATGTTGCACAACTCTAAACTTACACCCCATAGATGAAAACTGACTGCATATTTGTGCTCAGGATGTTGAAATACACTCAATGTGTAAATCTCAAGCACATAGGTTAAAAAATAACAAAAATGTCCTCAAGACCAGTATCCCCCCTTAAAATTTAAACATGTACTGTATTTACTCGAATCTAACGCGCACCCTTTTTTTGGAAAAATAGGTCCCAAAATCACATGCGCATTAAAATGGAGTACGACTCAAAACTCTGGCGCCACATCACCATCGGCGTTTCAAGATGGCTGCTTGACTACTGAACACGTAGCCAGCACTTCGCAGTTGGCGCATGTTTGCCTTTGTTGTCTGCATAGTCTTTTTTTGAATTCCTCTGTTCTTTCTGCTGTGGAATTTCCCACTGCGAAGACACGGCGGGTTCACCCCAATGCTGCATTTAAGAATGAAGTAAACTTGTGCGTGGAAAGCGATGGATGCCGTGTCACATGCTCAGTGTTCCGGACACTTGTATGCGGGACTGGTACAAACAGAAAGAGAAAATTTTCGCTAGCCATACCCCAAATAGAAGACACGCTGGCAGAGTACATGCAGCAGTAGCGAGCGACTCACAGACCCATAACGACAGAACGGCCCTGCCCCGGACCGTCGTCGTGGTGACTGTCTTGCCAGCAAAAACCGGCACATTTCCTTTCGTGCCACCTTTGGAATAAACCTTGCTTGTTCCAAGTGAGAAAAAGTTGAATTTTTGTATTAAGTAATGAAAGTCTAGTAAAGCCTAGTGCGCATTACAATCGAGGACAATCAAAGACAACAATCGTTGTTTTCTTCTTCGGACCGCGAAAAAACGGGTGCACATTACAATCGAGGGTGCGTTAGATTCGGGTAAATACGGTAAGCACAAAGTGCGCGCATGCACAAAAATACCATCATCTCCAGCTTCTCTCGGTTCCCGAGGTAGCAGTTAAGTTCCTTCAACTCCTCGGCTGTCTGGACCGGCAGGGGGGGGGCAGTCCTCTGGCAGGGTAGGGGTGCCTGCCATTCCTCCAACACGTTGTCGGCTGAGAGAACCAAGCTTGGCTAATATTTCTGCCTGGTTCCGGAGAACCTTTTCCCAGAGAGCTGCATAAGTACAAAAATTAGTCTAGTTCTCAAGACAGAACTGAAAATGACACTGAGCATTTCCAATCAAAATAAAAAGCAGCTGCCACAAATATCAAAAAAGGAAAAAAGAAGTTGCTGCTACTTGTCATTTGTGTATCTTTCTTCACGTTCGTTTCAACTTTTGGCATAAGTTACTCTGAGAGGATTTGTGGCAGCACACAAAACTGGTTGGATCGGATAGAAACTACAGTAGAATCTCGATAAACAGAAATCGCTTAAACGCAACAGGAGCCTGTAAGTTGGTTCGTTTTGTATTCAGATAGCGTAAAAAAAACTCGGTAATCGGAACTAAAATTTTAGCCTCACCGTGTAAACGGAACCAGAAATGGAGCTCCTGTGAAACCCATTGTCATGAGAATCAGATTTTAACAGTTCCTTCCCTTTCGTTTTTTTGTTTTCTTCCTCCATGTTTTTTTTTAGCCTCGTTGGCCTCGTAAGCCTCACCTCGTTCGTGGTCAGCCAGTGTTAGCGCAGCGAAAGCAACATCGCAGTTTCTGTTCCAGTCGTTCGGTCTCAATTCAAGATGCTTGATGTTACAGGTCTCAGCTCCTGCCGCCTCGTTCATGCCATTGTTCTATTCGCGCTTCATTACCGCCTTGCCATCTTTCAAAATCGGTGGCTCGTAAGCACTCGCGAAGTCGAGTCCTCTAGCCTCCGTGAAGATGCAATTGCAAAGACTCAAACAAAAATAATTGATGCATTTTGTAGTGCACAGCGACTCATTGTTGCCAAATCAACTTTGTGAATACTGTGCCTAAACCTCTTGTAGTTTTCTTGCTTTCTGAAAACCTATGAGCACATTCACCTTCTAGTGCATCCGTTTATCGAGAGTCTACTGTACTAGCTATATTTCTCTATTTATTAATTGACCAAACCATGGAATTAAGTGAGTGCTTATTGATACTGGAACACAATGATTGAAACATGCAAACAAAAGGAGTCATCATAACCAGTGGAACAAAGGCAGCTCCTGCAGAGTTTTGCACTGCATGCCACAACCCCCCCCCTGACTGCAACTACAGGAAGGAAAGCTTTCTGCAGTGCACAAAAATGGCAGCCACAGGAAGCAAGTCAACACTTTAACACTTCAATTATTTTCAATAACTGCACAATAACTGCACGTTTTGTAAGGGTGACAAACTGCAAGCATGTGTGCAAAGACCTGCATTTCCAGGTTAGCTACCTGAGTGCTCATAAAATAACAAAATGATTTGCCTTGGCACATATAAAGCAGTGAACATAATCACACCCCTTTATGCACATGAATGCCCTCCTCCTCACCTTCCTCCCAAAATTTGTGGGCCTGTGTTGGCGGTGCAGTATAAGAAAGCTCTGTATGGTGTGATTTAGTAGCGACAAGAGCTGTCCCACTACAATAAGTTAAGTTCAGGTGTCTACAAAAAAATTTCATGCTTCATTTTTACTTTTTTTCTCATGAAGGTCAGGTGTGCAATAATAACGACATATTAGAATCAAGTAATTACTTATAAGCAAAATTTTCATGTGAATTTTCAATTCTGTTTTGCAAAGAATTCCGTACTGTATTCGTAAATCCTTCCTGTTAATTTTGCTATTGAGGGATGCCATTGCATTTTTTTTTCAGTATGCTTTCAGTTGCGAGTGGCGAGTGGCACTTTAACCACACGTCACTGGCGCATTGCGGGAAAGCATGTCTCTGCTAACAGAGGAAGCCGGCACCATAAAGGTCATGCATTTTTGCCCAGCCTTTCTTGTTTTAAATAAGACATAATTTCATTTATCTATGTTCAATGAAACAACTGCCCCCTTTTTAAATTATTATTGAAACACTAAAAAACTTCAAAGTTTTCTAATTAAAAACCAAATCGAATGTCGCATTATTTACTTTGACATTCAAGTCATGAATATTCGCACGCCCCAACTAGCAACCAGTTAAGATGACATTTTATAAAATATCACACATGCTAAACAACATGCCGTAAAAACCCGCACATAATACGTTTTTTTTTCCAAATTTTACTATGTAAAATTTGTGCCTGTTTTCAGCCGAATATTTTCACTTTCGGTTTCAGTGGGAAGGTGCGCCATCTTGCGGTGGCGTTAGCTGGCTGCTGCTAGTGTCACTAAATAAGGTTATTTAGTAACCTTATTTAGTGACATTATAGCTGCTGCTTCTCTCAGCCGGTGCCATTTTGATTGTTTTGACTACGCGAAGGATCTTGGCACGTTCACTGCAAGTCTATCACGATGTCGGTTGCACGAAAACAGTATTCGGCTGCAATTAAAAGAAAAGTTATTTCATGTGCCGAGACCATCTGGAATTGCGCCGCAGGACGGCAGTTCGGTGTCACTGAAGGCAGCATTCGTGGGTGGAGAAAGCAACTGCAGCTTGACTGGATAAAGTCTGTGTGGTGTCAGCGGCCTGGAGCATTGTTGGGGATTCCCGTCAGTGCTCGTGTTGGACGCCTTCCGCTGCCACCTGGCCGATTCCGTGAAGTTGTTGCGCGAACCCCGCCCCGAACTCATTGTCATGCCAGGAGGAATGACATCCCAACAGCTGCAACCGCTAGACATTTGCATCAACAAGCCTTTCAAAGACTGCATCAGGTCCTGCTACCAAGAGTGGATGAGGTCAGGAGACCCGTAAGTGACAGCTACCGAATGGCTGACGCGGGTTTCTCCAGCGGTGCTTTGTGGGTGGATCGCGGATGCGTGGGCCAGCATCCCAGAGGAGCTCGTCAGTCGCTCTTTTAAGAAATGCGGCATCTCGAACGCCCTTGTTGGCACTGAGGACCACTTTCTGTGGGAAGACATTTTTGCAAGGCGACTTCAGTAGACAGCGGCAGCGAACCTGACGATGACTAAACGGACGTTGGGAGACAGTGCCAGCAAAAACTGACAATGACTGAATGGTAACTGCAGTGCAAATAAATCTTTTCTGTGCTTTTTACCTCGCATTATATGCGGATGAAAACTTTTTTTCTGATTTTGCTGTCCCCGAATTGCACCTCGTATTATACGCGGGTTTTTACGGTACCTTCCCCCTGCATGATATGCAAGTCAAACTTGTCACTGTCTTATCATGTGCAATATGGTACGGAGCTGACGTGAGTGAAAGAAAATGATCTACTTGATAGATTGCAACTACAAGAGAGATTGCTCCACCTTCCCTGCCAGAACTATGAAAGCATATTGTTACGTTGCTGCAGGACACAAGAAATGAACCATAGAAGATGCGAGCAATGTATTTACACTATACGCCTCGAGCGCTGCCTGTAGGGGCGCCACTGAAATCCCCCTAGCGGCCCGTTTCGAAAGCAGTCGCGGGAGTCTCCCGCCCACTCACCGCCGAGTGATCAGCTGTTCGTTGAAGTCGAAAAACAAAGTAAAAGTGAACGCGCAGCTTGTGTGTGTGATTACTAAAGCAGGCATTCCTTGATTTCGCTCCGCATTTGTACAAAACGATAGTTAAGCGCCCCGTCTGCTCCCCCCCCCCTCTTGTAAAATATTATTGCATTTCGCATCTCGTTTGTCTAGTGAGTCCTACCTTGCTCAAGTTAAGACGAACGTCTCTAGCATTTCCGAAGCTGCACTGGGTTTCTTTCATTCCCGTAAGAGCTATTATATTGCTTCCGGACTTGGCAGACCACTCATTTTTCCGTGGTTTCATTAACTCTTTTTGGTCTTTCTATCAGGCAGGCGTGGGCACATATTTAACGACCCGCAGACTTGGAGTATACTTAACATGTTCGTGTGGCCTCTATTCCTTCAAAAGGCTCAAGTCATTGTCAGGTATTAGGTAATAACATCCCTGAATCATATTTTCTACGACGTATATATTCGAAACAAAGCCGCATTCGTTGACCGCGCTGCAAAACGAAACCAACCTCTCATTGTGCCAGTATCAGGTCCAAATGAGGCGACAATAGAATTCACTTGTGCCTGACGTATTCGTAGGTGACAGTGGATATATGCTGCTGCCATCGCCGACGCCCGAAAGAGCGGCCAAGAAGCGCGCAGTACCGCGTCCCTGCATAACTCTTGTTGGCGTTCGAGCACTCTATCAGGACGCAGTGGTTTTTGAAGTGCCCTGAACGTACTGTTTTCTTAGAGACGTGGCCGTAAGAAGTTGTTTAGGGCGCAGAAAAGCAAAAAGAAGCGAAAGAGAACCAAAACACTGCATGAGCCACTACCAGCTGCACAACCCGTCATCCCGTACGCGCCGCAGAGAAGCGGCGGCGGGCGGCGCAGCGATCGCGAAGCTCGAGGCGTATATACACAATGTCGGCGGTGAAAGAGCCTGCACAGATGGTTCTTCTCCTTCTGCTCAGGAAGTTGTGCCCACAGCTATGTCCTTCCACCAACCCATCAGTACCTTGCAAGGATGGCCTTCAAACTTTTGTAACCCTTCTACACCAATCATGTTAATGTTTATTGAGTTTGCTTACCTGCTTGTTGGTCCAGCATGACCTGGCACGCTTCTGTTTGTTGCATCATGATCTCCCGGCAGGCTTCCATTACCTGTTGCTTTACATTGCTTGGGCCAGCTGCGATTGCATTGTGAATACAATGGTTATGACATATTTATGCCACTGACAGTATAAACAGCTGTTATACAAATATTGCAGAAAACAAATGGAGCACTCACAATCCAGTTGCCAACAGTTCTAATTTTTGTGTATTCAGAAGCCTAAGCTATAGGGACCGGGCAGCTAGATGCGCAGCACCACCCCTTGGACTGAAATGTTGCAGTGGATTAGAATGCGCACCCTGCCGTTGGTTTTTGTCGAGTTGGCCTTGTTCTGAGTAAATATAACCAGGTAAACGAAGTCTATTCTAATGTGTTGTTTTTGGCGGCACTAACAGCCATGGAAACTTGCCAAGCTCTTCTAAGCAGATTCATTTATATTGGTTTCCGTCACAACAGTTTCCACACCAGCATCCATGGCACGACACCTCCATATGATTGGTTCGACGAGAGGGACAAAAGCGTTTGAGTAATGTGTGGTTGTAAAAACACTTGGGCAGTTTGCAATTCTTTTCTTTTTTCCTGCAACCGAAAGCCTTCTGCATTCTGCTTTCCAGTAGTGACAACACAGGAGCCTGGGAGCAGACGCTGCACTTGCACGTCTGCCTCTCCCATTTTATCGACAATGGGAGGAATCAAACAGCCTAAGCTACAACCACACTTAACCCACTTTGGAAAACAAAAGTGGCACCGATATACTGCCAAGTGCATTAAAAATGCACTGACAATTACTATACATGTGAAATTTGTGCACAGCACAAACTGCAGTCTTCTTGGTCAGTCTTCTTGGTCATGGTGCCTACCTGCTGCGCCTCATGAAGTGATTACGTGATCAGAACGCACGGCGGCGTGTGCTGCTCAGCCATTATCTCAAAGTGTTGCTGCACCCGGTGACAGTGTTGTTGCAAATCGTGTTTGAACCTCCAGCCCAAATGTCACGTGGTTCAATTGAGTCATAAACGGAGTAGTGTCTGGCAGGGGAGGCAGTGAGAGAGATATCATAGTAGCGCGTGCCATTTTCCCCCTAACTTTCCCCCTAACACCTTTGCCACACGCTCCAACAAGCGTCTCGTGCGAGCTCAGCATACTGCCCTCTCCTCACCCTTTTGCCACACTTTTCTCAGCCATTTTCTTTCTGCCTTAGCTCACTCGGTTACGACGGTGCCACCATTGCCGCTACAAAACGCAGTAGCGGCCACCAAAGTGCTTCCGCACTAAAATGTACGAGCAGTGAAAAAATGAACGACAGACCTGTGGGAAAAAACGCCTTCATGCAAAAAAATTCTTTGTCAATTGTACCGCAACGTGAATTGTACACCCTTGTTAAGCCATCTAGTCATTATAATTAGGGAATACTGAATAGTAACCTGTGAGTCGAATATCGGATCGAATTAGGAAACAAATATTGAGCCAAATATTGAAAATCAATTTTTTTACAGGCCTCGATATTTCATAGGTTTTTGTGCAAGAACAAGCTAGTACTTCGCATGTTTGGGAGTCCTGACGTTGTTTATCAACCCGAAGATTGCACTTTTCAAATCATTCGCAAGTCTAGTTGCTGAACCACTATGAGGTGGTAGGTAGTCCAGGAATCTGGAGCGGGCACGATACACATTTGAAGAACGGCTTGCACCATATTTGCTGTACTGCAATCGTAGGCAACAACTAGACAGCGCCTCGTAACTCCGAAGCAAGCACTTTGCAGCCATTAACAATATGGCACGAAAGCATAGCACAACCACAATCACGGACCACAATAGGGTCCTTCTTTGGAACCACATGGGGAACATGAAGCGTGAACATTAGGTTGCAGAAGGAAAGCTCAAACTACAGTCACCCTGCACGAGCCTGCGCTATACTCTGTGTTCTAAAGGAACAAGCAAAAAAAAATGAATAAGCATACACCAACTGCAATAAAAGAAGCCAGAACCTCTTCTGATTTTAAATAATGGAGATGCCAAAAACACAACAAAAGCGGCAGTGATTTCTTTACCGGAAGCTATCCTAACATGTGAACATCCGCTCGCAGAATTCAAAATTGTGGCCAGAGTTGACTGGCGACAGCATGAAGGAAATATCTTGATGCAATCACAAATTACTCCATGCTGCAGGATGAAATTTACGGCCTCTGCAAGGTGCGCTCACCAAAAGCACAATTTGAATTAAACTTGCTGAGCAGATGGTGTAGCAGCAGTGTGTCAGCATGTGCCAACATCTCCTGCTTTCGCACGACTCGAAAAATCGAATTGTGGATATTTGATTCACCCATCAAATAATTCACGGAGGTACTAGGTATTCGATTTGTATTCGAATATTCAAGTATTTGCACACCCGTAAATATAATAGTACGAGTGTGCACAATGCTGATTTCTCTTTATCAATGATGAATGTTAGGGCCATAGCCTGCTTGAATGGGCTGTCTATGCCAGCTTTGCAGGTGCATTTAGCCTCAATGATGTTCCTGGATGCACCAAACTGCATGCAGTTAATAATAACAAATTTGAAATTTGCTTTGTGCACTGCAACAGTTACACGGAGGAATAAATTCGCACTTCCAGCTTCACATTGTAGTTTGGTGCATTCGGTGTCATCTGCCAGGCTGCGGTATGCACTTATGAATATGCGTGTACGTGTCTTTGGCACTGGCACGAATAGTACACGTGATGCACCTCGTAAAGGCTGCCTGGCATTTTCCCAACATTTCCTGATCTAAAAAACCTCTTATCATTGTGTAGGCTTTGCAAGCTACACCGTAGAACAAGAGCCAGGCCCTTTTTTTTCGGCAATATTTTTTCACTTCATAAATTGGACTGCAGTTTTGCGAGCACAGTAGCAACCAAAAGAAAGTAATATAGTTAATACTCACCTAAATCATTGGGAGCACACCAGTCTTGGCGCACTGTAGGAACGAGTGGCAGCTGCTGCTGCTGCTGATCCGGACCTTGCCATGGTCCTATAAGTTTTGAAAGAAATATCTGAGTACCTTAAAGAGAGGAATTCTGTTTTTACTAACAGCCCATTCTTCAATTTTAAGGGAAAAAGGAAACTGCATTATCTAATACAGTTAAACCTCGATGTAACGAACTTCAAACAAACTTTAATGTAACGAAACCCTCGATGTAACGAATCACGGAATTTTCTGTAACTTCAAGTGTATGCACACCATGTATTTTCACTCTCTGTGTAACAAAGTCCTGTTTGCTGGAATTTCAATGTAACGAAGTTTCGCAGAGAACTAAGAACGAAATTTAAGTTGTAGGGGTATATTTTGGGAGACGGAAGCGGCGAAATGGGGTCTTAATAAAACGTGAACGGCAACACGGGCCGCCCAATGCAGCGAGCCCCTTGCCTACAAACTGTGTGGCGTGCATACACGGCTGGTGCACTGTTTCTGTAGCTGTTGGAGCTTAACGATCTGAGAGGGTATCAGCGTGAACCGCAAAACGCGCCCCGCAAGCTACAGGCGTGCTGACGCTGACGCTGCCGCGGAGACCACTCGCGCGATGTGGGGAGCTGCAGCGACCGCTTCTAACCGCTCGCTGAAACGCAACTCGAAGGGCACGCGAGGAAAAAAGCGGACAACGTGGGCGAAATTTTCACTGTAAAACGTCATACACGCCGCTTACGAAAGCACCCATCAAATATCCTCCGCGGCGGTAAGCCTAATCGCCTCTGGCGGGGCCGCCACTGCCGCCGTATGCCACTGCTTTGCCCTTCGTTCGAGTTCGCTCATGCTTGTTGGGTTTCATCGTTCCAGCAAGTATTTGTGAATCTTTATGAACCTTGCACGCGCGTTTTTTTTTTTTCCTCACGGCCGCGTCTGCGATTGCGCGCTGGTGCCGCCTTTTTTGTCTTGGCCAGAAAGCGACTCGCACTGCGTGCGGCAGTGGGAGGAGCCTGACCAGTTTCACCAATGGGGAGGCGCGCACACTATGGCGGGAGCTTCGAAGCGCTCGGGGATGCCGCCGGCTGTATGGCATTAAACGTCGACACATTGCGAAACTGCATTATCACACTGTGCTATAAATGTGCATGTAAAAGAATTATGTACGGGAAACTTTGCTGACCTGCCTCGAAGTGGCCTCCATCATCCAGATTGTGATACACATGCGATTCATAGGGATCTGGCTCTGTAAAAAAATTGGCAGATGTTCCCCTCTTTAATTTCCACCAATGAATGCCCCTGTATTCAACAATGTACCAAGTGTGGTGTATGCAAAGAGATTGCGTAAAATTTATTTCGTAAAAAGCTATACCCTAAGAAATATATACAGTAATCCCTCGTTATAACGAAATCAGCGGGACGGCGAAAAATTTCGTCATAAGCGGTATTTTGATATAAGCGATCACACAAGAAAAGCTTAAGTAGTTGAGATTCAATTGCAGCTACAAGTGCGAAGAATAAAAACCCAATGCATTCAGTAAAGCAAAACTTCACTCAGGTGCAAAAAAGGCAATGAGCTTTGCCTGCTTCATGTTTTTGCCAGGCGCAAGCAACCCCTGCTCCAATTGGACCAGCAGTGACTGGCACCCGAACGCCTCGCAGACTGCTAAGCGCATGAGGAGGGGAAGGCAGTGGCCACGTTCATAGGGGGGAGGTAGGGGCGTCACTGAACGCTATGAGTTTCGTACTGGAAAGCCCCGCAAATGCCGTGGCTGGAGTCTGACGCTGTGTTTGTTGATCTACAAAAAAAAAAAAAGATTAACGGCTCATTGTCGGTACACAATGCAATCATTAAAACTGACCAGTTTTGCACTAGGGGCCTTGCAGGATCACTGGGCAATTTTTTCCCGGAGTGTACAGCTGTGAAATTTGCAAAACAAGTGTTTTTCGGCGCCCCCTTGTAGACGGCACTGCTCATTCCGCACTTCGAGTGTCAGTGTTCGCCCACCGTTGCATCCACACTATTGACCAATGTCTAGGGATAGAATTCAATCACCCTACCACGCTTTTGGACCGTTTGTCTTAAGACGGATGGCGCGAATCAAGCATGACCGGCTTGAGAAAATCGCCCGGGAAACACCAGCTTATTTTAACCCACCACGTTTACCACCCGACTCGCTGCTGGGTCGCCGCCGCTCGGCGACGCCTCCACTCGGCCCTTCGCTCTAAGCGTTAGGTCCAGCTCTTCATGTGCTTCGAGTAATGCGGTCTAAAATGCATGCATTTGGGTTGGGACCAGAAGAAATTTCGAATAAAGTGGTATTTCGAGTAAAGCGAGTTCGTTATAACGAGGGGTTATAGTGGGAGTGCATAAAATTGGAAAACGGTAAAAAGGAAAACAAATTACTGAAAACTTTTGAATAGCACAGAAGGAGCACATAACTTCCACATGATCTCCCAATTTATTTTTTTTCCCTACGTGGGTCTTGAAAAATGGCTGACCTCCATGGTCACACCACAGGCCAAAACTGTATAAGCTTAACCAAAACACAATTGCAACTGAAAAACAATTATTGGCATAGTTGTTATTTGATATCAGTCAGCAGAGTGGCTCTGGCCTGTGTGAGTTGGTACATAATCAGCAGGCAATCAGTTTGAACTGAGATGAACACCAAAAGACAAGAAATACATGACACACCACTGGTCGTGTATTTCCTGTCTTTCTGGTGCTTCACCATTCACCCCGACCCTAAAACTTTGCCCTTCTTTTGTGTGTGTAGACCAGTGGTATATAGTACACGCACTAAAAAACTGCCGACAAGTGAACAGTGAGGTTTCTGCGTTAGAACGGTGGTTTGGGCTAGTTGGTGCATGCTGAAATTCAAAAAAGCGCAAAAAAACGGGACAAGGATACGACGACACAAGGCGCTGACTAGAAACTGGTTGGTTTATTCCGCGGCTTGTGAAATAAACCCAAGAAAGGAAGGCGAGAAGGAAACACGATAAAAAAACGAGAAGTGCACGAACATTGCACACAAAACATAAGATCAATACACGTGCATTGATTAAATGATAGCAACACTGATATGAGACGTGGCCAGAGGCGCGAGACAAGGAAATGCAATCCTGAACAGTCGAGCTTTTTATGAATCCAGATAGCGGATTTCCTTACTTAGTAATTCAATAGACAGCTTACTAACACAATCGCCGCCTGCTTTGTGAAGGTGGTAGGCTTCATAGATTTCACGCTTACGCTGACCCTCATACGTTCTTGCAACACACGTGTCGTGGGACCTGGGCGAGCAGCCGTGGTCGTGACAATGTGTGGCAAGATTGCTGCCTGTACCCGTTTTTAGTGTGTTTGCATGCTCGCGGAGACGATCGTTCAAACAGCGCCCGGTCTGACCAATATAGATCTTCCCACAAAACAAAGGAACTTCATACACAACGGATACATATGGTTTCGTGTGGCCTTTTCGTGTGGCCATTTTCAAGACGACCCTAGCTGGTCTCACGCTTACAAGGAAACTTCCTTCGGTCAATGAGATGTGGTTTTTGGACCTGCTCTTGCATTTCAGGCCAAGCCATGTTTGTTGGAGGTATGCGCCCCGCTCCAGGAAAAGCCTTCTTTCGTTCTCGTCTGCCCATTCCAAAATCGTGAAACGGAGCATTGTCTTAGCTGCTTTAAGGGGCTCCCTTAAGAAGTCTTGCCCGCATGAAGTAGAGGCCAGTTTTGATTCGCAGGTTGTCAGGCTCTTGTCGGCAGGCTTCCCACTGGCCTTGCTACGTGACTTAGCTGAAGTGTTGCTAGGGCAATTTCGCAAACGCAGTGAAGCTGGATCGTTGAAGGACAGGCCGGCGAAAATCGCTGTCGTTCCCTATGTGCATGTGGTTTCGCATATGCTGAAAAAGGTAACGGGTAGCGCAGGTGTAGGAGTAGTGTTTTCTGCACCAAACAAACTGGGTGGCCTTTGTAGGCGAGTGAACATAAATGAGCCAAGGGGCACCTTTTGCGAAATAGGCCACACAAAACCATTTGTAGAATGTAGGTGCTCCGTTGTGTATGAAGTTCCCTTGTCTTGTGGAAAGACCTATATCGGTCAGACCGGGCGCTGTTTGAACGATCGTCTCCGCGAGCATGCAAACACACTAAAAACGGGTACAGGCAGCAATCTTGCCACACATTGTCACGACCACGGCTGCTCGCCCAGGTCCCACGACACGTGTGTTGCAAGAACGTATGAGGGTCAGCGTGAGCGTGAAATCTATGAAGCCTACCGCCTTCACAAAGCAGGCGGCGATTGTCTTAGTAAGCCGTCTATTGAATTACTAAGTAAGGAAATCCGCTATCTGGATTCATAAAAAGCTCGACTGTTCAGGATTGCATTTCCTTGCCTCGCGCCTCTGGCCACGTCTCATAGCAGTGTTGCTATCATTTAATCAATGCACGTGTATCGATCTTATGTTTTGTGTGCAATGTTCGTGCACTTCTTTTTTTATCGTGTTTCCTTCTCGCCTTCCTCTCTTGGGTTTATTTCGCAATCCGCGCAATAAACCAACCAGTTGTTAGTCAGCGCCTTGTGTCGTCGTTTCCTTGTCCCGTCTTTTAGCGCTGTTTTGAATTTCAGTGAGGTTTCACAGTACAAACAAGTGAAAACACTTTTTTTGTAATTCCTGTAGTACCACACAGCTACAGGCAGGCACAGCATGTGTGTTAGGAGTAGCAGAAATGCAAGGAAAGCCATTCAATGCAAACCTCTTGGAAAGGTCAGTTTGTTTTGAAACCAGTTATTTTTTACAAGCTCACCTGTAGCTGGAAACACTGGTAGAACCGGACCTAAGTTAAGGAACAAGAGAAAGGTATTAGCAATCAGGGTAGTTTACAATGCTGATTTTTTTTAAACTGAAAGATGTATTCGGCTTTCAAAGACACATGAAGAATGCACACATTTTCAAATATGCCATAATGGCAGGTTTTAGATTATTCTAGACTCCCAACTTCAGCGGTTAACAATGCCGTTATGAATTTTACAGCAGAGCCCTTAAGCGCTCGTTTATGTGTTAAACACATTAGAAGCACCCTAAGCATTGCCAGCATCGTAATCGAGCAAACAATGTATTTCCAGAGGGGTGGGTGAAAGACAGTGAACGTGGAGAGCAGGAGTCAATAAATTAATGTGATAGCCACGGACATGCATGGGGCAAAGCAGGGGAGGAGAAAAGTGAACACGAAAACACAGAGCTGCAAGCATGGAGGTCCACTTTTGGTGGCTATAGGGAGTCTTGAATTCACAGCGCAAACACGAAACGAGGACGATAGGGAGGGCACGACACACAGGCACTGACTAACAACTGAAGTTTATTGCTGTGACGTCTGGCATATAAATATAGCAGAAATCAAGGCAACAAAGAAATTAACACATAACATGTGAAAATAAAATATAACAATTCCGCCACGACATCACTACCACCACGTGCTTGCAAACCGTCTAGATAGTCGATTTCTTTTGATGATAGCGCGACAGAAGGGACGCTTACACACTTTTCTTCTCTTTTTGCTATCTTATGAGCCTCAATAATTTCCCTTGTCAGTTTATGCTTATTTCTACACAATATTGCGGTACTACTGAAGATAGGCTTGCACCCAGGACAGTCTCTACAATGTACTCCTAGATAGCCGCTTTTGCCTTTTTCCACGTTGTAACTATGTTCCTTTAGCCTATCATTAACGCATCTCCCCGTTTGCCCGATATATTCTCTGCCACACACTAAGGGTATGCTATATACTATGTTTGTGGCACATGGGATGAACTGTCGTTGGTGCTTCTTCCTACAAGCCTCAGAACTTGGGGTATCACTGTTCACGTGTCTACATAGTCTGGAAAGTTTATCTGGAGCTGAAAAAGCAACACTTACATCGGCACGCTTGGCAATTCTTTCTAGATTATGCGACACTGTATGTATGTACGGCAATACTGCAACCTTCCCTTTCTTTTTGTTATTCCGATCATTTTTTTGCCTAGCCTTCATTTTCTTCAGCAAACCTTCGGCCACAGACGTTAATAGATATGTAGGATAACCTGCATTAATTAGGCAATTAATCTGATCCGTGAAACTAAAGCGCATCATGTGAACGCATGACTTAACAAGTGAATTTTTCTGGCACAGATTCGCAATTCCTCTTTTTACAAGTTCCTCTTTTCCATGTGACAAACAAAGCACTAATACTTTGATGCAACAACTCCTAACAATTTTTAATGACTGTTTGAAGCCTCTAGTAGTAACCCATGAATTAACCGTTGGAGGATGTATTCGTTTTCTCGATCTTCACCTTTCTTTTAATCATGAGCACATTTGTTGGAAATACGAACCTCGAGGCAAGAAGTCGCTTCTTGCGCATGACTCTGTGCATTCGAAACTTGTAAAAAGAGGAATTGCGAATCTGTGCCTGAAAAATTCACTTGTTAAGTCATGCGTTCACATGATACGCTTTAGTTTCATGAATCAGATTAATTGAATAATTATTGCAGGTTATCCTACATATCTATTAACGTCCGTGGCCGAAGGTTTGCTGAAGAAAATGAAGGCTAGGCAAAAAAAAATGATCGGCAATAACAAAAAGAAAGGGAAGGTTGCAGTATTGCCGTACATACATACAGTGTCGCATAATCTAGAAAGAATTGCCAAGCGTGCCGATGTAAGTGTTGCTTTTTCAGCTCCAGATAAACTTTCCAGACTATGTAGACACGTGAACAGTGATACCCCAAGTTCTGAGGCTTGTAGGAAGAAGCACCGACGACAGTTCATCCCATGTGCCACAAACGTAGTATACAGCATACCCTTAGTGTGTGGCAGAGAATATATCGGGCAAACGGGGAGATGCGTTAATGATAGGCTAAAGGAACATAGTTACAACGTGGAAAAAGGCAAAAGCGGCTATCTAGGAGTACATTGTAGAGACTGTCCTGGGTGCAAGCCTATCTTCAGTAGTACCGCAATATTGTGTAGAAATAAGCATAAACTGACAAGGGAAATTATTGAGGCTCATAAGATAGCAAAAAGAGAAGAAAAGTGTGTAAGCGTCCCTTTTGTCCCGCTATCATCAAAAGAAATCGACTATCTAGACGGTTTGCAAGCACGTGGTGGTAGTGATGTCGTGGCGGAATTGTTATATTTTATTTTCAAATGTTACGTGTCGATTTATTTGTTGCCTTGATTTCTGCTGTATTTATATGCCAGACGTCACAGCAATAAACTTCAGTTGTTAGTCAGCGCCTGCGTGTCGTGCCCTCCCTTTGTGTTTGCGCTGTGAATTCAAGATTATGGAGCACCAACTCATCCAAGCATCAACTTTAACCGGCTATAGGAGGCAGTGCTGGTACCCTCCTCTTTGCATATTTTATCCAGAGAGTGCGAGAAAGAGAATATTTTTGTTCACAAGCCATTTAGTGCACGATGATGGGGTCATATAAGTAGCTGATAAATAAACGAAGGCCAAAACCATCATTATGAGGACAGCATGTGCTCCACAGGGTGACTGGGAGGGGTGTGCTGTTGGGGTAACACAGTGGATGTCAGCAGCCCAGAATGCTATACGCTTCCAGAGGCTTGGTGGGTGGGGGGGGGTCAGGAATTTCTTGTTTTAATAGGGAATCTAAGGGGAGATTTTTAAACAGCGTGTTTAAATTTTATTTCACGATTGCCTTTAAAATCAGCAGTCAAATCTTTCAGAGTAAGCGTGGCAGTACCAAGTAATATGTTTGTCTGGCTTTAGTTACAATACATTTTCAATTGTGCCACAAACAAAATTTCATGACCAGCATCCTCCCACAATTACCAATATAGTGTAATTAGACCTTTTCGAGGCGCTGTCACACTAGGCTGATACGATGCCGGCGAGTCAGACTTGTTGGTTGACTTCCAAGTTGGCAGACCACATTGCCCCAATATGCAGACAGCAACACAAACACATCGGCCAATCGAAAGTCCACGTAGTGTTTGCTGACTGAAGACACGGTCAAAATCAATTAGCCAACCAGTCAGCCGACGGGTCGTCAGGAATTGATAGAGTAGCACCGTGACAACATGTGACTCTATTTTGTTACTTTCTACAGTTCAAAAAACTTAGCAAGGTCCAGTAAGCTCGAACAACTCCACCAGTGCACTAATGCAAACTGTGTTTTGGCTTGCGATGCTTTGGTCGTGCGCTTCTGTCAGGTCTTGACACAGGCTGTTGGCCAACAATCAGCTTTAGCATGGTGCGACATGGCCACCAACAGCTTGTTGACATGGTGTCGGCCAACCAAATCAGCTCATGGTGTGACCACACCTTAATTCTCATAAATATGCAGCACTAATTTTTGCAACTTGCATACAACTACCAGTTTTTAAGCCATGACCCTGTTTTTGTTGCTCTTGTGCCGTTAGCTTCAGCTATTTGTTCATAACTAGGATAAACCTGAAAATAAAGTACAGTAAAACAATGAGCCTTCTGGTTTAAAATGAGTTCTGTTGGTTGTCCTTCTATAAAAAAATGCACGTAAAATAACTTTTCTGCAATTTCTCCCAGTAAAATAATTGAACCCCAGCCTGCACTACACGAGAAGATGGCTAGCAAAGCTGCAATGTGACAGGGCTGCTTGTTCCGTACTTTCTACATCCCGTTCCTTCTCCATGCTTGCCATCAGGCCAGCCAGTAGTGGTCAAATGATCAGCAAGTGGCTGTGCACGTGCTCATGGCATGGCCTCGAGGTTTTTGTGGTACAGGTTTTCTTTTGGCATGCTAATGGGGAGGAATACTCTTTGACCCCAAGAGGCACAAGAGCACCTGTGTAGTGCTCATTCTATTCTTGGTTTGTTTCTCTTCTTGTTTTCTTGCTTTCTGGGGAACATAACCAATAATGCTGCGTTCAACATAAAAATCCCCAAAAAATCTAGAAAACCTGCTCAGTCTGGATTGCCTTAATTAGATGGAAATAATTTGGCACCTCAGAGGAGTGTTTCCAGATCTTGCTTAGTGAAATGTGCTGAGTATACAAATAATGGAAAGGCATATCCTGAATAGAAATTATTTCTGCCCACATTACACGCAGTGATGAGGTATGGCATACTGCAGTGTAATGTGCACTGTTTCTTCTGCTAAAATGCCACTGCTGTGCTTCTGAGAATACATGTGGGAGGCAGCGATGTCGCACCTCCTAAATGTTTCTTTCTCCATAACCAAAATTCATTTCACCCTTTCCCTCCTGTTCATTAAAAGCTGAAGTTCCCACCCACCTCCCCCTCCCTCCAACCATCAATTTACTCACTCCAGGCTCCCTCATCTGAAGTCTGAATTGTGCCTTCAGACTGTTGCCCCAGACCGAAATGGTCCCCTTGTTTGTCATTTTCACTGCTTTTGCTGTAACACCCTACCCTCGCTCCACTCTCTTCATATCAGATATCAAATTGAGCCCTACCTCAGATAAATAGTTACGCAAATACACACCAACGAAAATCTCAGGGAAGGGCTACGAATGCTAATGGCATTCAATCGAAGGCTCTGCAATGCCAGACACATCTCTTTAGTTACGCAATGCATGGCCTACCAACGGAAGCACGTTGCTGTACTCCGGGTGGAGGCCCCCCACGGGTGTACACCCGGGGCCCCCTGGGTCGCTTCCTGACGGGCTCTTCCTCGTCATCCGAGTCTAGGTTCGACGTGAGCCCGGCGTCCTTCAGCTTATCGAGTGCTTGTTGTAGAGTACCTGTACAGACAAAAACTGGGCCCTTATACGGAAAGTGGTGAGTGATTAGACTTTTGTTGTCAGCAGTTGCACACGAATTTTCTTACACACCGCATTGCCTACCTTCCTTCTAGCATTCCCCTTTGTATAAATAATGGTTTTCCTAGTTGGACGTATTCAAAGGAATTAAAATTCAAGTGACAAAAATGTATTACCACCAATCCTCTATACAGGTCAATCGCCTAACTTGAAGTGAAAAAAATATGACAAAAAACACCTTACAGAAAATGTCGCCAAAATCTTTTTTCTGGTCCTCATTCACCACTCGAATTCTCATCTACTGACGTCACCCATCAGAGCTGCCACACTTTTCCCCAATTTAAGTTCTTTTCATAGTACCAGGTAAGTTATACTCGTTACTTTGCAGTGCTCCGTAAGCTGTAGGTTGTTTTCATAGTACTCAGCCCATGAACCCAGGTACTCTGCAGCAGATATCCTCAGATGTGACTGCTACCTTATCCTGCAACCTTGCGTGTACTTCATAACATCCGTGAAGCTACCTATTTCTTCTGTGAGTGGCTCCATGGCAACTTCAACATCCAGTTGCTTCACCATCAAGCACTTTTATTAGGCACACTAAAATGGCACTAGGCCACTGTACTGCCCTTTGCTTTGATAAACTCTCGTCACTTGCATGCTGAATGCAGCAGTGAACTGCTATGAATTCCTAACAGTCGCCACAGGGTGTTGACACACTACAAAACATGAAACAAGAATTAAGCACACCAACAAGACAATTATAGAGAACACATAACAAAAATCAACCCGCATAATATAGGTAGCTTTGTCGTGCAGCAGCAGACAGAGGTGATGGTAGATAGTAGGACCATAAGATCCATACTTATATCATCATGATCATCATCACCAGCCTATCTACACCCACTGCAGGGCAAAGGCCTCTCCCATTAATCTCCAATTATCCCGGTCCTGTGCTAACTGCTGACCAATTTATCTCCGCAAACTTCTTGATCTCATCTGCCCCTCTAACTTTCTGCCACCCCCTTCGACGCTTGCCTTTTCTAGGGATCCACTCTGTTACCCTTAATAACCAACGGTTATCTTGCCTTCGCATTACATGCCCCGCCCACATTCACTTCTTAATTTCTACTACTTAATATGTCGTTCACACGTATTTGTTCCCTGACCCACTCCGCTTTCTTCTTGTCCCTTAATGTTACACCTATCATCTTCCGCTCCATTGCCCACTGAGTCGTTCTCAATTGAAGTTGAACCCTCGTAGTGAGCCTCCAAGTTTCTGCCCCGTAGGTGAGTACCGGTAAGATGCAGCTGTCATGCACTTTCTTCTTCAGGCACAATGGCAGTCTGCTATTTATTATCTGAGAATGCCTGCCGAATGCACTCCACCCCATTCTTATCCTTGTAATTATCTCTGCCTCATGGTTGGGACCCCGGGTCACAACTTGGCCTAAGTAGATATATTCGCTTACCACTTCCACTGCCTCGCCACCTATCTCAAACCGCTGTGCTGTTCCGAGGTTATTAATCATTACTTTAGTTTTCTGCATATTAACTCTCAGGCCCAGGGTTCTACTCTGCTCGTCCAGTGCGGAAAGCATGCTTTGCAATTCGTCCCCCGGGTTACTTAGCAAGGCAACGTCCAAATCTGAGGTTAGTGAGGTATTCTCCATTAACCCTCACACCCAGCTGTTCCCAATCTAACGTTCTGAATACTTCTTGTAAACATGCTGTGAATAACATGGGGGAGATTGTGTCTCCTTGTCTGACGCCCTTCCTTACAGGTATGAATACGCCAATTAACCCGTACTTAAGCTAAGGTCCTTGTGAGCCACCTTTCAGCGCAAGCATGCCATCATGTACAGTGACGTGTTCTAAATTTACTTGCCATGGCTCATTAAGAAGCTTAAATGTCGTATGTGGCTGCAATAAACCCCTACATTGCTTTTTTAAGGCTGTCTGAAGTCATTCTGATAATACAAAGGCATAGCTCTTAAAAGATATACATTTTTTCAGAAAATTTTTAAGAGCTTCTTGGGAGGCCAACAAGAAAAAAAGTGTTGCCTTTAAGCTTGTTGATTTTAGAGTCAGTAGAAAAGCTATTATGCAACCGAGTCGAAGTAAGAAAAGAACGTATGACATCCCTCGTGGCAGCGCGAAACTTGAGTGGCCGTTTTCCGTGTAGCACATATTAGTATCTGAGCAGGATGCTTGTGCTCTAATGGTTGAAAGACTGAAATTTACTTTATGCCAATGACCGCCATTTACCCAAGGGGCAACTTTCTTATGCATTCTGGGACAATGGGGGGAAACACGGTTTACATATATGATGTTTACCCCCCGTGGAAGCTCACAACTTAAAGCATCCTGCTGGGAAAAAGAGCTTCAGTTTGTCCCTTGCCTCAGCGGATTTCTTTCAAAAAGCAAAAACAAAAATGCACACGCAATGAGATTTCAGGGCAGGTTGAATCTTTTCAGTTGGTCTAAATTTATAGTACTCTGCATGCAACATGCCTCATTGCCCATGGGCAACCTCGGTGCATAAAACCCCAGAATTTGGGGGTATTATTTCCCTCAGAGCAAGTATAATGCAAGCCACCTGCATCTACATTAGGGTTATTCACGTGTATAAAATTGTCCCTCCTTGGTTGTGCTGTGATATCATTTTAAATATTACGTAAAAAAAGAAAAATGTAACTTACTGTACGAGTGCAATATTTTCACATCGTGCTGAACCCAGTGCCTTGTAATTGGCTCACGTCTTCGCATGGCTTGGATGACTTGTTGCTTGGATGAAAAAGGTGGCCAAAAAGCAGTGATCCCGGTTTCATTCCTTTGTAACCACCACTCTGGCACAGCATACGTGCTCTTGTCCTTCAAAAATTCGACTACATGGAATCTGTGGAATAAAATTTATTTGGGTTAGGCTTTTTACTGTGACCTGCATTTCAAAACCATCAGAGGGTTACCCCATGAGAACAAATGTACTTGTATGCGTGTATTTTTTTTTTTCAATTTTTTTTCATGCACGTGCAGGTGAATAACCTAAAAGTGAACTCCATTGTTTTGTAACCTTTGTACTTCGCAATAAAAAAATTTGAAATGCATAAGCAGTGACGGGACGTTCACAGTGGCTGCAGTTTTTCCCAACTTTGTGGCTTTATGCCTGGAAAGATGCATGAGTCTTGTCTAAATCTTGAAAGGTACTGCAGTCGAATGGTAACAAACACACACCAAATCTCGCATCCTGAAATGAATTAACAATTCCTTAAAATACTGAAAACGATCCACACACTATATCAGAGCTTTTTGATGCCCCCTCAGTACCTGAAAAGTGACCAACATCAGGGTGATAGGTAATGTCAGCATGGTATTTTTATATGTCCCAGCAAAAGAGTGCTGATCTAGAAAAATTAATGAATAGAAAAAATGATTAGCTTTAATGCGTACAGAAAAACATCAACATAAAAAAGACGTGTCTCGGTTTTCTTCAAATACCGAAAAAAAAAGGCTCCTAGGGGCTGTGAAGGCAAAATACAAGTTGGGTTCATTGAAAAGACTGTTTTATTCTGATAACAGCGATACCAATTTCATCACAAAATTCAAACAAATGATGTACATATTAAAGAAAGCAGAAGAAACAGTCGGAACTGCCCAATTCCTTTCTCACCACGCCGCTATAATATCATAACATTGCGTGTGTAATCAAGGGTAGCCTACCAAAGCCACTGCTAAGATACATAATGGGGCGCTTGTAGTGGAGTGTCTGGTTCTGTTTGATCCTGTCACTTTCATGCTAACGTGCAATTAACACAGTGATAACTGTTTGTACAGCTGGCCTCCATTGCGTCACACCTGCCCTTTAAACACTGTTGCATTAAATTGGAGTTTACTGACATTTCTTGCCTCCCCCCCGCCCCCCCTTAATGGTGGCTCAGTGGCTAAGGTGCTGTGTTGCTGTGCTGCTGAGGCCAAGGACCCGGGTTCGATTCCCTGCTGCGAGCCGCTTTTCTTGTAAGGCGAAAAGCGAAAACGCCCGTGTGTTCGATATTTCCGTGCCGTTTAAAGGTCCCCAGGTGGTCACAACTAATCCGAAGCCCTTTAATACGGCGCGCATCATCGCCTGCGTTGCATCGGCGCGTTAAGCCTCATTATCAATTAACCATTTGCTGCGTTTTTCTTTTTGTTGCAAAGCATCTTTCGAGGCTGGAATGGCGCTGAAAGAATTAGAAAGAGCTATGGTTCTTATGAATGAACAATGTACATTGTATTTTGTCTTCACGGCCTTTTTGAAAAAGCCTAACAATAGAACTGCAGAAAAACTATATTCTGTTCAGTTAAAAGACCCACTGAAAACCGTAATGCATACATGAGACCTAATTATCATTTTAACCTTACGTGGTGCGGATGTGAGAAATGCGTGTTTTCCTTCATTCATCACCATCATCATCATCATTTATTATACTTTTATGGGCCCCTTGCGGGTTATTACATAAGGGGGGAGCAAGTACAGAAATTCCACAGCAGGTGATGGTCGATGGTACAGGCGTAGAAGTGAGGCAGATTCATAAAGAAATGGCAGCAACACAGCAAATATATATACATATGTACCTAAAGGAACTGTAACAATAAAAATAAGGAGCGATGACCCCTTTCAAAATAATTGATATGAGCCATTGATTGGCCACATGAACCAATTCAATCCACACATGTCCCCACCCGCGGTCACGTCACCCAGCACTCACTCTCATGCACTCATAGACATAGAGTCACTGACCGCGCGGAGTGGTCAAACCATTTCGCCAGGCGGGCGGCACATACACAAGGCCACAGCCGAACGCCTAGCGCAGTCCTGGCGCGGACAACATCCCAGTGTCCTCGCCTCGACGCCCCGCAGTTGTCCGCGCGCGCTCGCCGGCACAACGAGGGAGTCGTTGCTAATCCCCTGAGGAACGCCGCCGGACCCTAGCATGCGAGTACAGAAAGTAAACACGCACAGAGCGCAGCAGCTTGTTAGGGACAGCTGCATTCTTTGTTTCCTCTTTGCCCTCGCATGCTAGGACTCCTGAACGAAGGAAAACACGTATTTCTCACACTAGTACCACGTAAAGATAAAATGACCCACTTGTCACGCCAATAACACGTAAGGGAAAATGAGGGCGCCGTCAAACATAATTAGGCCCATGGTTTCGTAATTAGCGTAGCAAGGCAGACGGTGCGAAAAGAACTGCAAATACTCACGGCTTGGCCATCTGGAACTGCAACGTTTCCTAGGATGTCGAGGCCGCAACACCTTCTCTTCACAGTTGCACAATGGAGGTGGCCGCTGCCAAAATGGACACTCCCGCGCTCCCGCCAACGACAGCCCGCGCAGGGATCATGAGTCATAACATGTACAGTTATTCAGTTCGACTCCTCCTTATCAGCCGGGCTCCGCTGGTTCACCACAAGTGAGAGGGCGCTTTAATCGGTGGTAGCGTAAAGCATATCTGTCCGTCTACTGCCAGTGAAAGGGCGCTTCGATCGACAATTGCATATAGCACCTAAAATAAGTAAGTACTGCTGTCCGTGGTGCAGCCAAATAAACTAAAGGGTGTTGTCAGCGCACCCTGGGTCTTGACAATACGTTCCTTTATTTGTTTGCTTGCCAGGTTCTGCGCGATAGTTACGGTTTTTTTCGAGGATTTATTCTTTTGGGGGATACCTAAGCTTGAAAATGCCTGTTACTCATATCACACAAAATTGCGTACTGGCGGGTCTGCTCACAAGTGGATTGCAGATGACTCAAGTAATTGATGAGGGGAAGATTGGGATAGAGATAGAAGAAGCCGAAATGTATCTGCATAAGTTCGAGCTCTAATTCCTTGCTTTTTGATTGATTCGTTCTCACGAGGGCTACTGGGTTTCGGTGTTTTCTACACCCTGAGGTTAAGAACGGTACAATTTTCATCTCCGGATTTTAAACATACCATTTTTGAACGCTCACGTTGTTGAAACACGAAAATACCAGGTCTCAATGTAAGGCATGATTGCAGAACTCGTGTGTAGGTAGTCCGCATACGTAGACCAAGTAGTCGCTTCACACTGCCAAGGCTCTAACCTGGAAGCAACTAATCATTTTTTTTCACTTTCTGCGATATAGAAGCTATCACTTTTCATCTCTGTCTTCAAGTTTTAACCGCTCTCATTGCCTACATCACGGGGCACATGCAAGAGTATCCACCGCCCTTTATTACACTTGCTTAGGGGAATCAACCCACAATGTGTTCTCAGCGCGATGTCAAATAAAATTCTGGTAACCTCAAAACAACTTATCGAATGAGCAAGAATTATAACAGCCACATCATTCTATGTATTATAAAAATTGCGCTAAAGGAAAGGACTACAGTCTTACCGCCCGGCACGAGCGATAGCTGATCGAGTTACCAAAAATGGAACTCGGTAGTAAGATATTGTTTAGTTTATTTCTTTACAAGCAGCCCCACTATAAGCGTCCAAGACTCGCGTAGACATGCGAATGTTAATACAGACACACAAAATATTAAATGGGAGCCAGCAGTGGGAAAACGGCGAAGGCGTTAGGTACGTTAAAGTAAAAACGGCCGCTAACTGCAGTCTTTTTTTCTTACATATATTGTTTCCTAATCCTGGATATGGAACTGGCACACACCTGGGGAAAAAGTGGCCTATAGTGGCCGTAACAACTTGGGGGTGGCGATGTCATCGTCGGCGCGTTTAAGCCTCGCCATGGATTCTTTCCCGATTTTTAGTGTCTGAAGCCATCGTCTAACACCGTGAATTGCGATCATTTCTGCAAACTCGATCGGCTGTCCAGAACCCAACTGCAGGGCAAACGTACAATAGGCCCATGTGCGTCCTATGCACGTGACAAGGCCCACGGAGCCATATGAGAGAGAGAGAGAGAACTTTATTACACATATAATGTCAGCGTGGCTCCTCAATCCAGGAGCAAACTGTTCAGAAGCAGGAGCCGTTCCTCAGGTCGACAGCTGGATAGCAGTTTAATGGGAGACCCATTAAACTGTGCATGGGGCCGATGGGGTTTATTGCCTTGCCCGTTGCAGGTGTTCTTTCAGAGCTTGGATAATGTAAGCTGGGGTGAGGGAACTATAGTATCTGCACTCAATAGGATCAAGCCTGTCGCGAGCGAGGTCCTCTAGCGCATTGATGTTAGCGTCCGACTAATTAGAAGTTCCCTGTAGGAAGCGCTTATAATGCCAGGTTTGTTGAGTATTTCCAGCTTGGCTAGAATTGAGTACTGTTAGCAAAAGGAAATAAATGGTGTACAGCACCCATGACTAAAGAAAGCTTCGGGGTAAACAAACACTTTCAGTAGAACGTATACAGTCCCAATTAAATCTCGCGCTTCGCGCGATGACGTACATCAGCCGCAAGCACGACTTTAATCACCGAACAACGTTACTACCGACACATACATATGCTTTCGCACTCATTACATGATTGCGTATCTGGCTTGACGTTATTGTAGGACATGCTGACAAATTTCTTTTCGCATATTTTTAACGCTGTGCAGTGCCAGTGCTGTTGCACGGCTTTCGGGATTCGATCTGAAGTCAGGCACAGTGTACCTTTCATTCAAAGGCCGCGGAACAACCGCGGCCGTGGTATCCGCAACTGCCAACAAACAAAAACCATTGCGAAAATGTTTCAACACAGCACAATACTAAGAAACAAAATAATCAGTGAAAGGCTTAAAAAGAACTTATTGTCATGGGGAAATGCGAATCGTTGACGTCACTTTGCGACCGAAACCGAAAGTAGCAAGTAGCAAAAGCGCCGACAGCATCAGTTTGTTTACATCCGGCGTGTTGCAATGGCGGCCGGCCCGTTCTTTCAAACTGACGTTGCCCTGCAATGAGAGCTTGCTTCTGGGCTAGTTTGTACATTACTACTTATAAAACACTGCGCTAAATTGACATTGACGAAGACGAAGGACGGCGCAACACAAGATGCACAGACACGAAAGCGCAACTTGCGCTTAGTTGCGTTTTCGTATGTGTACATCTTGTGTAATGTCTATGTAGCGCAGTGTTTTATAAGTAGTTGCCCTGCACCGCAGTTTGTAGTCAGCGTGCCTATGTGGTCAACTCAAAGGACAGTGTGGAAATCTTCAGTGCGTAAAAACGTGTTTCGTCGTAGAAGCAAGCAATTTTCGTGGATATGAAAATGAATGGCGAGTGATAGATCGATTTGCCAGCTGTTTTGTGCCTATCGGTTCTACGGAGACAGAACCTTCTGCGTTGATGAAGAGAAACAACCAGTGTGTAGTAGTGCGAGTGCTACGCTGTGAATGTAAGCGTGAGTATTGTTGCTGCAATAATATGTTGAAAAGAGTCGGCTTCATGTCGTTATTTTCGGCTCATCCTCTGCTACATTCATATATCTGGGTAATTTAGTAGCATATATGGGCTGTACATTTATTTGTACCAGTTCTTGGGGCGCTGGCGTAATATGTTTTTAATCTCTGAGAGCAAGTATTTGTTGGAAGCTCGAACGAGTCGCATCACCGCTGTTCTAAATAGGACGACGCCCGCTATCCCTCTCTCTCCGTCACGAAAGCGTGTTTTGTTTGTGTTTGCATTTTTTGCATTTCAACGTCACGAAGGGTAACCAATCAGGATGTATTTCTTTGGCGCCTTTTTTTTTGAGGCATTGTGGTAATAGCGCGCGCAAATTTCAGTCAACGGTAAGCATTTTCCACTCAGTTTTCTTGGCTGTGTGCTTCGTTATCGCGTGGTTGCGGCAACAGGTAGAGTCGGGAAAACAAATCGTCGCTCCGGCTGGCATCACTTCTTTATCTGTGGCATAACCGTCAACATCCGCGAGTTTCTCTGCCAGCTGCGATGTTGCGAGCCGCCGCTGATCGCAACGCAAGGCGGCGGGAACTTCGGTGGGTCAAAGCTCGCGCCGCAAGTCAGCTAAGAGATGCTCAAGTCCCCTACTTCAGATACAAGCCTACCCTTAGCTCTGACTGCGATGATCCTGGGAGCCACAGCCGCCGGGAGGAAGTTTGCTCTCCATCATCGTGGGTTTTGTCTGAAGGTGATTGCTCTGACGAAGGACATGGGGACACTTCTGAGGACGATGGCACTTTTGAAGAGCAAGCTAGTTCATCTGTCGCTTCCGAGACCAGTCTATTAGACAAGCTACATGATTGGGCTGGCTCCCACAACATTTCTCATGCCGCCCTGAACGACTTGCTGCGGATTCTTAAAGAGCTGAAACCGGACCTCCCCTGTGATGCCAGAACGCTGTTAGCGACACCAAGGGAATCTCCTATTCGCCGCCTTTCGAATGGAGAATATGTCCACTTTGGACTGAAGGCAGGACTTGCCAAATGCCTGTCTTCGGGTTTGCGTGTGGCTGACGTGCAACAGCTTCACTTAACTTTGAACATCGATGGCCTGCCACTGTTCAAGAACTCTAGCCGCTATCTGTGGCCAATACTGGCAATGGTCGAAGAAACCAAAGATAGTGGACCTTTCCCCATTGGAATTTTCTGTGGTGTAAAGAAGCCTGCCAGCCTGGATGACTACCTCGATGAGTTCATGAAAGAAATGTGTGAAGTTCAACGAGAGGGTGTTGTGTGCTCTGGAAAGCGGTGCCAAGTGATTATACGGGCTGTAGTGTGTGATTACCCTGCAAGGGTATTTGTGCAGTGTGCCAAGGGTCACACGTCGTACTACGGGTGTGACAAGTGCACTCAGACAGGAAAGTGGCTGGGCAGAATGACTTTTCCCGATTCGAACGCACCTCTCCGGACTGATGCATCATTCAATGCACAACTGCAAGAGGAGCATCACACTGGAGTTTCTCCAATGCAGCAGCTTGGTTTGAAAATGGTCACGCAGTTTCCGATAGATTACATGCACCTGGTGCTGCTTGGTGTCGTTCGAAAGTTTGTGAAGTACTGGGCTGAGGGGCCGTACACTGTCCGCCGATCAGATGCCCAGCTGGCTGTTATCAACGAAAGGATCTCTTTGCTGCACCCGTATACGCCTTGCGATTTCAGCAGAAAGCTTCGGCCAATGAAAGATGGGGAGAGGTGGAAGGCAACGGAAGCCAGGCTGTTTTTGCTTTACATCTGCCCCTGCGTGCTAAAGGGAATGCTTACTGAGGAATCTTATGAGCACTTCCTAGTCCTCCATGTCGCGATCCGAATCTTGTGTGCAAAAGACTCCCCCAACAACCTGGTTTCGTATGCTGAAGAACTGCTTAAGTTCTTCGTGGAAAAGGCGCGATCAGAGAAACTTTATGGTGAGACTGTTTTGGTGTACAATGTGCACGGACTTATTCATCTCGCACAAGATGCTCGAACATTTGGTCCTTTGGACTGCTTCTCAGGCTTCCCATTTGAAAACTATCTGGGAAGCTTGAAAAGGGCTGTCCGCTCTGGGAACAGGCCATTGGCTCAAGTTTCAAGCGAATAATGGAGAAGAATTCTGTAACCAGCGAAGCAGAGGATGTACGGTCACTTTCCCATGAACACATTCGAGGCCCCATTCCAGCAGGGGTCAATAATGCAAGGCAGTTTGGAGAAGTAGTGTACAATGGGTGCACCTTGAAGACAACTGAACCGGACAATTGCATCCTTCTCCACACTGGCAAGTTTGCGATTGTTGAGAACATACTGAGCTGTGACGGGAAAGTGCGCATTGTGGGGAAGCGTTTTCGCTCCGTGGAAGACCTATACACTTATCCATGCAGGTCAAGTTTGCTTGATGTGGCAATGGTGAGCCGACTGTCCCTCAACAATTTTGTCTGCGAACTTGACGACATCAAGGCCAAGTGCTGTCTCTTCCCAAGTGGTAATGCCTACGCCTGCTTCCCAATCCTTCATTCAAGAAACTCGTGAACTGAAGTGACAAATTCATTTTTGTGTTTTAGGTTCCAAAGGTCACCTGGGCTGCGAGGCATAGTAATTTGAACCACTTTTAGATCTTTAATTAAGCTGATTGATGAGGAGGTTTAATGAGCAGACGCTTCACAGGTGATGAGGCGCACCGTAGTGGAGGGCTCCAAATTAGTTTTGACCACCTGGGGTCTTTAACATGCACCGAAAGCTCGAACCTACAGGCATTTTCGCTTTTTGCCTCCGTCAGAGAAGTGGCCACTGCAGCCAAGAATAGAACCCACATTTTTGGGCTCAGCAGCACAACGCCATAGCCACTGAGCCACTGTGGCGGGTGATCTTTAATTAAGTTGAAATATTGAACAGAAGTGGAGCCTAGATAATAATAATAAAAGGTGCAACAGCAGGGATTCCAATCTGCAACCTTGAGCCCAGCTTTGGGCTAGTGAAACGACGTTAATTGCTTTTGTACTTGGGTTTTAGTTGCAATATGTGCACGGTAGTCTATTTCAGTAAGCTGTTGTGACAGGCAGTTTGGCTGTATACCAATGGCACCAACAAAAGCAAAGCCTCAATTACAAAAACTGAGGCATTCAATCCATTCAGTGTACGGTTCTCAAAAATGTTGTTTTCAGGACACTAGATGTCTGTTGAGGTTGGAGCGTTTCAGGGAGTGGACTTGTGTGATTTTCGGCTTGATGAAACAAGGTTTAAAGGTCCAGACCAGTACATTGCTGTGCATCATGTGGTACCATGAACAGCAGCTTGAGCGAGCATTTGATAACATTGAGTTTTTGCTTGATTTGCAACAGTGAGAACTTGGAAATGTTTAGATTAAAAGATGAAAAAAAAATTGTTTTGAAAGAGAACGAAAAGAAACGCACGAGCTGAAACCGCATAGCGGTCAACGTTAGTCATGCATTGCCAATCCCAGCTTTGAAGGGGTGCAGTAGACTGTGCCATCAACAGCCCTCCATTCGGGGTCTGCTCACTGCTGATAAACAAAGCCAGCAAGCATTGTTTGCTTACAGGTAAACTACACGCACCGCTACATGAGGGCAAGTTTAGAGTTTTTTGGGCTTTTAGACGGTGACAAGAATTTTTGCGACTTTCTTTTTCTCATCTATCTCCTTTCACACATAACTCATAGCTATGAGAAGCACCTCTCATTGGGCAAGTGAATGCCTTGCCTACACTATTGAGTGTGAAAAGTCAGTTTGTTTTTTGAGGTAAACAGACTGCACTAAACATGTTTGTTTTAATTGTGCGACTGCTTGATGGTGCACATGGGGATTGTGTCAGTCAGTTTGTTGGAGAGATATGGTGCTAGAGTACTTCTGCCTTGGAAGATTTTTAAAGGGCCATGAAGAGCGAGTAAAACTTTAATTTCAAAGAAGTCATCTTTGACACCACGTTCAAGTTGATTCCATCTCCAAAGGATGTGTCCTTTACCAAATAAGGCAGGCAGTAATACTAAAAAACTCCCAAGTCTTGCGCTGCATGGCACCAGCAGTGTTTAGCGTTAACACATGACACTGAAAACACAATTTAGCAATAATTGCACACTTGCATTTAAGTGATAAGCTCAAAAGGAAGGCGATTGCACTGCTGCAGTTGCCTAGTCATGTTTTTTGTCAGTGGCTTTGGTCTATGGCTGCCAAGTGTCAAAAGAAATCTTCGCAGTGTAATAAGTCCTAACAAGGGCGTGGTAAGTTGCCACTACTTCACCTGTATTCTTTAATGTCTTGATGATTTGTTAAGAGTTTGCATTAATGTCATATTGGTCAATACAGCCTTATGATTAAACAAAATCTATATTTGGTCTGCATTTGCTCTTTAAGGGATAGTGTAACGGCAAGCCACCTGCTCGTAATGTGGATGGTTTGTGATGGACTAGACAAAAAGTCACATTGGGCATGTTTTTTGTATTGTGCTTGTGTACACGTTTTTGAAGTGATGAATTTGTGTAAATAAATTCATCATTCATTGATTGTCTAGGGCAGTGTGACCATTATTTCCCTCTTGATGTTAGCGCAATGCACACATTTTGTTTCACCTTTCGTACACCAAACAGCACGCTACATGTCTCAGAGGTCAGGTTTGCTTATTTTAACTGTGGCTTTGTCTTCTTGTCCCTCCTTCTGTTACCCATCAGTATCAGCATTTAGTCAAACTTCCCACTTCTTCCACCTTTGCCACCCTGCACTCGCTCCAGGCTCGATTCCATAATGCTCACAAGCGATTGTGGGTGCCGCAAGAACCGTCAAGGCACAAGCAGCATGCATGCCGCGCTTTTACATGTCGGCGCTGTTGCTATGGGGCCAGCATTGTGAGGGCAGCTCGCTCCATGCACTATCTGCACCCTGTTGTTCTGTGCTCCCCTATGCTCACTCTGCTGACAGGGCAATGCAGAAATAAAAACAGCACTCTGTGAAAATTGTGCAATGTTGCTCATCAACTGCTAATACAATAATAATAGTAATGACTTGAACGGGAATGATACAAGACAAGCACTGTACATGTGGTTGGTAGCTGCAGTACTTAGATAATTGTCTTAAATTCTACAGTATGTTTCGTGCTTTTGAAATGGGAAATTAGCAAGTTTACAGCTTATGCCAAGACTGCTGCATGTGTTACTCTTGTCAGCAGTTGCACGCTGCTTGACTAGATGAAAACCTACGTAATTTTGAATTTTGTTTCCGTCAAATGTACTACATACATTATGAAAATGCTAAATGTGTTCAAGCTGACTTTTTCATTTGCCATTTACTGGTTTGCAAGGCAGTCGGGTACATTTGTTGTGTGTCGGCTTTCTTTCTGAGCTCCTGTGGTACACATCCCCATTAGAGTACCATTTCGAACAAGCCTAGCTCCGGTTTCTTGGAAGCCAGCTTTCGTGCTGGACAGCTTTTGCCAGAATGATCCGAAGCTTGGCGCACATCAGAAAGAGACAGCAGCAGACTGGTAATCTTGACAAAGCTCAAGCAGCGTAGTTGCAAACCAATTACCACCCACCACACAGCAAGCAGCCCGTGTCAGCTTGATCTGGGACGAAATAATAAAATGTCACTAAACAAACTAGATGTGGCCGCAGGCAATGCGTTGTGACATTAACAGTATGACATAGTGGAAAAAGGACTTAGACCAGAAGGAACTGCTTCACTGGCTGTGTGGTGTGGTTGGATGGAGCTAAATTTTGAGATTTATACGAAGGAGTGTAAAAAGTTTATGTCCGCACCATTCATTGCGTTAAGCAACAGCATGGTGAACATATGCAATTTTTACTCAGTATTGCGAACACGATAAAATTTCTGGAGCTGCCCTTTAGAGTTGATTGACACTGAAGTGCCAATTTATGACATAGCAGTGATGTCACTTGAGGATGTAACAACAAGCCATAGAGAGATGTAAATGATGAAAAAAGTGCCTCTAAACAAAGTTACAGACAATATTTTGATGGTTCCAGTGCAGTTAAGGGACAAGGATTGTGAAGATGGGACACAATTGTGCACTTGTGTTGCATCTTCACCACCCCATTAACATTAAACATTAAATTCCAACTACCTTAGGCGAATCGATCAGGTTATGAAATGTGCAAGTAGAAAGGAATTCATAATAAGGTTGGATATGCGCACTTGAAGAGGTTTTTAGTCAATTGGTGCAGTTAGTGATGGGTGCAAAATATATAGGTAAAATACAAAAACATTGTGCATGTAAATTTCATGAATTTTTGACATTTGAGAATCAGCAGAAGTTAGGCGTAAAAGGTTGAAGGTTTTAGTTTTCCTTTTAAAAGTCACTTTAGTCACACTTGGCTTTCACAGTCTTATCTATACTAGGATAGCCATGTTGGTGACAAATGCAGGCACCGTTGAAACCGTGCTAAGTCGGGCTCCACCAAAATGCGAAAATTTCCCTCGGTCTGTCACCTACGGACCCGGCCACCTGAATCAGCCCGTGAATGTCACACGGTGAACCGGCATGCTCTAGTATGGGACCCTGGCCCATTTGTCATTGGTGGGCCAGCAAATGGTGGCCATCAAGCAGTAACCTGACTTAAAAAATCTGCACTGACCGACTGGTCACTGACTGGTTACTATGTAGTGACCTGTGACTTTTGTCATTTGTGGGTGGTGTGACGCTCAGGTGAATCACTTGATGGGGCAGCGAGAGAGAAGCATAGTAATATGGAGAGAGGGGAAGAGAGGAGTTTAGCGGGATAGGAGGAGGAAAAATGAAATGGACGAGAGGGAAATGAGAAAATGCAGCAGGAGGAAATTGGTGATAGAGGACACGGAGTGCGGTAGCAGAAATAGCAGGAGCTCTAGATTACGCACGATAGCGAGGGAAATAAAAGGGGGAGTGTGAGTGCAGCGTAATGGAAAAGGAAAGCAGTAAAAGTGGGATGAAAAGTGTTGTGAGGGGTGTACGAGGGGAAGGGCAGTGGGAAGAGCTGGAATGTTAAGGTGAAGGTTGGGTGGAAATTTGGGTAAAGTTGAAATACGAGGGCGAGCAAGAGAGAAAAAATCGATGGTGGAGAGAAATGGGAAGAGAAAATGGGTGAGGGAGAGGAGTGAATAAAAGGAGGCGATACTGTTGAATGTGAGGCGAAGGGGATGTGGAAGGGAGGTACGGCAGATCGATGGGGTAGTGAAAAGTGTGATGTCGGAGAGGGAAAATGCGAGAACAGGAGAGGGAAGTACGAGGCGAGGTGGACCCGTTGGCATGGCACATTCTTGTGGCGATAAATGTATTAGGATGGCCTAAAAGGTCAACTGGTGATGTCCAATAAGGCCTTGCACCTTGCCGGTTCACCTGCTACCACTCATTGCTGTGTTACAAATGAAGGTCGTTCATTAAAGTGTAGAAACACCTAGCAGATAAAAATGCGTCTGCATCGCTCGGCCACAGCGGCCTTTTCGTCACTGAAGGAAAAACCCGACGTACTATCGGCGTCAAATGAAACACGAACACGAAAATATGAACCAGACCGTGCAAAATTGAAAAATACTGTTTGTAGACTTCATATAATGGCACGCTATTGGTATATTTTGAAATCCACTTTTCCCATGCCATGTTTGTCTTTCCTAGCAAAAATCATCAATATACAAAACCAATAGCTTATTGGGTTATTGACACCAATAGCTAATGGTGTATCAGTCTATAGGTGTATTGGTATATTGGCCTAGTCCTATAGGTGTATTGGTACCTATTGGTGTATTGGTCTAGTCCTATAGGTGTATTGGTCTAGTCCTGTAGGTGTATTGGTATCATGAGCCCACTGCAGCACCAAGTTGAAATATGGCCAAATGCATGCCAAGGCCTTTAGTTCATTGCATTCATTTGGCCATGTCAGCAAGTTTCTAAACACAATGTGGTCCCACTATCCTTCACATACCACAAAGCTGTAAGTGCTGGTTGACTGCAGTTTTATTGCCCAACTATGTTCCACAGGCTGTCGAATTTTCGGTGCATATATTCCTCGAGTCAGAGCTGCAAGACCTGCAAAAACAGTATGACAATAATTAGGAACTTTCGCAATAATTGCACATTTTTATATGCGAGTCTAGCATTTCGTCCAAGCGAAACAAACCACTGTTCGGCAGCACGCTGCTAGACCCCAACGAACTACGGTACGTTAGTACGCCGATGTGGACGGAACGCTGCGAAAGCTAGACATTCCGTTTCGATTCCATCTGCATGAAACATTACCCGCGGAACTTCGTTTCATCTGTACGAAACGCTATATGCACAGTCGTTAATCGGAACACAAAGTCTTGCATGTATTTGTACTCAGTTCGGCAAGGTCCTCGGAGGCGTTGCCAAATCACCCCCCTACCCGGCTGGGTAAAATCAAGACAGACTGATCAGTTGCAGTTGCTCAAGACAGACTAATCAGTTGCAGTTGCGACACGACACCAGCGAGGATAGCTGTACTGGATGGGAGCAGTCTGTCTTGATTTTTACTCAACCGGCCAAACCGCTTCCGCTCACTGACTAGCCAGCGTCCCTATCAATAATTAACAGTGACGCTGGCCAGTCAGTGAGCTCAGTTCACACATGGTTGCATCGATAGCGGCTTTTCCAAAAATTAGAGCGCCGCTTGTTGACTTGCTTTGCTATTTATAATAAAAAAAATTATCAGGAAAGCGAAAGCTTTTACAGCATCATGGTGAAAAAAAATGTGTACGTACCTTCAAATGCAAAAATCCGAGCTGTGTAATGCGTGCACGTTCGTCACCTCGGCGTGCGTGAAGACAAGAATCCTTGAATACGAGCGACGTCGAAGGTGTCTTTACGTTCTAGTGCTCCACAGATGATGTCCTCGTAACTTCTAAACTAGCAAATACAATGTGTGGCACTAAAATTCACAAACACGGTGGCTGGCCGCTGAGATGAACGCCCGTGCCGGGGATCGTGCCAAAGCGAAGCGCCGGACATGGAAGAAGCCATTTTGCTTTGTCTTGCATACGAAACCTCCGCCATCTCCGCCATGTTCATATTGTCAGAAAAGCATTATTGAGCAGTTTTAATTAATGTATTTTATCTTAAATTTATGGCAAAACTTTATAATGCGGGCTTAATTATTTGTGATAATTTTGATTATGTAGGCTTTACTTTCCGCAGACATATGAAGTACGACACTCATCCTAAGAATCGGCCGTTGAATCGGCACCCAAACCAAATATGGCCGATCCGCTAGCTCCGTTAGCCCGTGGCACTATAGCGGCACAACGAGATTAGAAAAATTAGAGGTAATGGTTATGAAGGCGAGAGCTGACGCTCGCGAAAAAATATATAACTACTGTAGGCACAGAATCATACGCGCGGCGTTTTTGCTTGTCGCAAGAATTGCGGGCATCCAACATGCGCCGGCGGGTGCAACTCGTTAATTCTACAAGGAAATTTTTAAGCGCTACAGGGACATTATTTTTGAGGCGTGCTAAACGCAAAATGCTTGCAGGTTAAGTTGATCGAATGTCTTCGGGCAGAAACACTGCTTGCAGGGCTGCAGATTAATTTTGACCACCGGTGGTGTATACCGTGCGCCGCATAGGCTGCTACAACCAATAGCTATTGGTTCCACTATCCCAATAGCTATTGGTCCCAATAGCTATTTGTCCTGAACCAATACGAATTGGTCTATTGGACCAATACATGTCATTCTATCGAACCAATAGATTTTGTATTGGTCCTATAGATACTCAAATAGAACCAATAGCCTCACCTATAGGACCAATACATTAGTTCTATTGGACCGATACAAATTTCTACTGGAATTTTAGCTTTGGAACTAAGCCACGCGTCATTTTGGCTTGCATGGAAACAAATCGCACTATTTATGCGTTAAGGTTTATATTTTCCTTTTCGCGTTTCATTTGACGCCGATAGTACATCGGCCGGTCTCCTTCAAAACACTGGTTGCCAGGTTCTCGGCATCCAGACGCTTGCCGAGACGGATAACCTGGGGCCTTACGCCGGCCGTTATCCTTTTGAACACCGGCTGCCAAATATTCGGCGTCCGGTCGCTTGCCGTGATTCTGCTGAAAACCGCTCACCCAATGCAAAACGTACGCTCTGCGGCCGTACGTCGGCCGGTTATCCGGTTGCCGGAAGAACTGCCGCCGGACGTTTGCCGTTCACCGTAAGAAAAGCGAATGCACGAGGGCCGCACTCCGGCCGGTCTCCAGCCGAAAACCAACTGCCACAAGAATTCGATACTCGGTGGCCGGCCGCTTGCCGTGCTTCGGCCGATTACCGCTTCCCGAAGAAAAACGGATGCCCTAAGGCCGTAATTCGGCCGTTCTCTTTCTCAACATCAGCATCCGTAAGAAAACTGAATATGTGGCAGCTGGTTAGCTGCCGTTGTACGTCCGTACACGGGCGGACGGAAAAATACCGAAGCGCTGGTTGCCGAATGTTGGCCGTTCAACGCATGATCAGTGGCTGCCAGAACCTGGATGCTGGCCGGACATGCCAGAAAGCGGCCATAGACGGGCCGGCCTTAGGACACACTTTCTGTGCCGCCTTGGTATCACCTTATGATGTACTAGCGGTTGTACCCGGCAAAGCTCTGGTAGGCCAGTATATACCGTCGGGTATCACATAAGTGACTTATTCGGTTCCTTTTCTAATTAGTTCCATGTGGATTTGTACAAAGTTAAAAATTCCCGCTGTTGTAAGTACATCGTTTGCTACTGGAGCAGTATAATTTATAAAACGGTTTTTACTTGTTTTTTGTGGGAACTCTTCGTAAATAAATTGTACGACATTGATGAACTCCAACGTTTACTAACGCATTGAAACTTATCTGAGTAGGGTTCCTGTATAACATGAGTAACAGTTTGGTAAGAAGTAACAGGGCCCCTTAGGTGCCTGCTATAGGAATGCGGGAAAACTTAGTCCAACTATGGGGGGATGTATATTACAAGATCGAGCTCATACTTTTTGTGTTCCTTAAAACGAAACACTGCAATTGGTTAGTACAGATGTATCTGTTGCGTTAGTAGGCAAGAGTCAAATGAATTTTTGAGCGTGCTGAATATGTACTGAATAATTCCTCAAAAGACCTAATATTTCCCAAATATGATTCGTCAGATTTGGTTAACTGTTAGGGGAAAACCGTATAAAAAAAGCTTAAGAAGTGCGTTCGCTTTATGAACATCAATAAAAACAAGTTCAATATCTCAATGAGCATGCGATAAAACAATAAATTTCTGAAAAAATTAATTGTCGCTTTATGCTCTTTCACCAGTTTAATTTTGCACAAATTGCAGGAATACTGAGCTCGTATAGATGCTAAAAATATACTTACAAAACTGATATATCCTACGTTTTATCAGTGTTACAGATGTAATTTCAAGAATCCATGAAGTCTTTTTTCGTGTCTTGGGGCAAAATCTTTAACACTTCGCTCATTGGTGTTCATTACATTTGTCAGCTATAACCAATTCAGCATACATTGGTCTAACTGTCGAAGGCGATATACTGTGGAATCTCCAAAACCCGGCAATATATTTTAAAATGCAGATTTCCACCCAGATGTTATTTGCGTTGAAACCTTGGAAACAAACTTTTTGATATTTCTTCAAACAATATATATCGGCGAAAACCATTTTGATAAATTATGAGAAGAGCGGGATACTCAGAAATCGGTGCTGCATCCGTATAATGAAAACAATAAACAATATTATAAATCAGTAATCTCATTATTTTGATTAAAATATAAAAGTTATCAATAATAAATTATATAAAATAACATACAAGAACAATTATTATACAAAATATGAACACTGCAATAACGATATAAAAGAGCGTTAACAGTAAGCACAGACCTAGCAAAACAATACGTTTTTAGCAGATTTGTTTAGTATTCCAAAACCACCACTGAAAAGCGAAGAGCAGAGATCGATAAACCTCTTTTTTACAGCAAAGCTGTAAGTGGCTAGGATCCAGCAGATCTACTCCGGTCTCAGAGCGATGTAGAAAGAAATCGCTAGCGAGCGTAGCGCCACGTTGAGGAGACCACTTAAATCCCCGGGATCGTTAAACTGCGCGCCACACCCCCGGTACACAAAAACAAATCATGCAAAATTAAAGAGGTACAAATGCTTTCATAGAGAATGCGCCGTGATTACCATACCCGCGGTATAATAAATTTCTATCCCCGATTCCTCTGTGTGTTGTAGCGAAAGCTACACTGGCCGAGGTTGAGAAGTTTCGCGTGTGCCGTGAAGAGCCGTTCTGCGCAAGCGCGAGGGGTATTGGATTGGATTCGATTCGATTGGCTTGGCTTGGCTTGGCTTGGATTTGTGTTGGCTTGAACGAAAAGTGGATTGTGTTGGATTGTGTGGCGTCATAGCCGCGGCAGACGCACTGGCGCCGGCGCGTGCCCAGATGTGCGCCTCAATTGCGCAGTACCCAGGTCTGACGATGCGTCGGAGCCACTTGATAGCCGTTTTACGAGTCTGGGGAAGAGGCGTGCTGAGCATACGCGAGGTGCAGTGACTGGACAGTACTGGACTTACAGTTAATAACCAAGAACAATGCTCAGTCGCAAATTACAAACAGACGTGTTTTTTTTTGTGCACTCCTTGGACTACGACCCAGCCAAACCTGACGTGGAGGTTCGGCACCGCAGCTTTGCTGACCATCCTTCTTCACGGGGTGAAGGGCTCTGAATTTTTTTTATCCAGCATCGACGCAAGCAATTATTCCCTTTTACGTCGTCACATACACGACAAAGAATGAACGACTTCCTTTTCTTGAGTTTATAGGAGCCGCAATTAGGCCCCGTGCTCGCGCGGTGTCCACATATGGAGCGCTATAAACACTCACGCATGTGCAGTTAAGTGTTCTAGAGCCGGCCTCGTAGGACCGGAGGTAGAAACTATATATCCGAGGGGCTAGTTGAAGCACAACATTACAGCACACTTAAATAAAATGATGTGTATACCTACATAAACGCAATTAAAGCTGCTGACAGTGCCCACTGGCCTCTAGCCATTCACGACAGCTTAGCTGCTCGATGTTCGACTGAATCGAGCATCAGACTCATCTCTTCGCACGCCTTTTCTTATTCTACTGTGTCAATGACGATGATGATGATTATTGGCTTTCGCTTTGGCTCGGTGCGTCGGTCGGTCGGTTTAGTTTTGCCTACCGTCGTCCACTCTTCCTTTTTGTCACTGTGTTCTTGCGCTGTTTTTCACCATGAATTTTAAACGGCACCAACTAGCCCAACTTTCCAGCTTACTTCAGTGCACTGCCTCTCGTATTGCCATAGAATCCTTCCTTTTTAATTTACACTTTCTTTGTCCTATAGGTCTCCAGGATTTTTTCGCTTTCCTTCTCTGTACCCACTTTGTCGTCTTTGCTGCCCTTACCTGCCATCATAGGTCGGCGAAACAGAAAGAACTCACTCAAACTCAATCACATTTTTTTTTATTTACGCTGTACTCAATCAAACTCAGACTCAAAAAGTTCGTCTGTTCACAAAATCACTCGTACTCACTCATCAAATACTCATTTGTAATCGTACTCACTTGTACTCAAACTCATTTGTCCTCATGAGTATTCGTACTCAATCTGTACTCATGAGTACTGAATCTGTACTCATGAGTACTCAATCTGTACTCATGAGTACTCAATGAGTACTACTGCTCATGAGTACTACTCATGAGTACTACTCATTCTGCACTCGCGAGTACTACTCATTCTGCACTCACGAGTACTACTCATTCTGCACTCATGAGTACTACTCATTCTGCACTCATGAGTACTCAATCAGTACTCATGAGTACTCAATTTGTATTACTCACGAATAATCAACTTATCTGCACTGTTAGCTAGGTCGTAGCTCGAATGAAAGACTAAGTAGAAAAAATAAATTGTTTAATTGATTAGAAAAACACAGGTTACATATAAATCAGGACAGAGCAAGAAAACGTCTGTCGTTGGGCGACTTACTGTGCGAAGGCAAGTACACTGTACATGTGAGAAAGCGAAACGGAACGTAAGCACTCGCGTTGCGCCTGGCGTCTCGTCTTGTTCTCAGGCCGGGTCGGGCTCAGGGGAGCTCGGGGCTTGTCGGTGCGGCCGTGGCCGTAAACTGTTTTTCTGCGTGTCTTCGGGTGGCAGCTTTTGTCGCCCGTTTTCGTTTCCGGGCGCGCTGATACGTATCCTAATCGTGCTCTGAATCCGAAATGCGCCTGCCCCCTGGCACAATGAAGCGTTCGCGTAGATTGACGTCCGTTCGTATCCAGATCACTGTCCGCTTGTTCACAGATGCTCGATGCTGGCGTTTGTTTTTTGTTGTTCCAGATACTAGAAACTTCGTTAAGAGGGTGTTCGTCTCAGTTGAGTTTCGGTGAATTTCAAATCTGCTTGATTTTATTGTGTGTGTGCCGTGGGATTCACTTCGTCAGACCTGAACTTGACAGTGTTTACGGTGTTGCGTTGGTTGCGCCGCTTCCGTCGGCGATTGTGTTCGTGTAGCTCGTCGCGTGCTTGATGCATGTGGGGGCGTAGACGTCTGGTTTGTCCGGTGGCGAGCTGCGCTGTGTAGGGATGGCATAGTTCGGCGCGTTGAGGACGTTGCTTGAATTGACGCGTGCGTTGCGTATGGTGCGGGAGCCGTTTGGCTTTTCGTTTAGTGTGCGGTAGCGGGGCGTTTTCGTAGGGTGGCATGGCTGATCGGTCAAAGTCGTTGCGGCTCCGTGCTCGCAGTCGCCGTGGTTGTTTCGGAAGTGAAACCGTTGTGGTGGGGAAGCGGGCGTAGTTCGTGCCGTCCGTTCGGTCCCACATTCCTCGGCGTCGCAAGCGTGACTTCATCGTCAGGGCATTCGATGCTTCGTCATTCGTTGCCGTTCTTGCCGTGTCCGTGTCGTCGCTCAAGACCTCGTCTTTTGCCCGTTGTTTCGAGAATGCTATAATTGCTATCTCTCCCATACAAGCAGGATCCGTTTATCGCGAGTCCGCTTGCTCGCGGTTGCGTCCTCTTGTACGAAATGGTGTTTGTCATGTGAGTCTCGATCGGAGCGCGGGTGCCGGTGATCTTGTTAATTCTGGCTCGAACATGCCGAATGCGCTGGCCGTGTCGTTGCTCGTTGACGGACTACTTGCACGAGTGTCATGTCGTTCGTCCGCTGGACTCGGGCGGGAGCAGCGGGTGTCGGAGAGCTCGTACTTTCCGGTAGGGTTGAACCGCGTGCGCTGGGTCTTCTGTTGCTTGTAGCCAGGTGATTTCTGCGCTTGTAACATTCGCTGGCCAAGTCCGGATACCACCTGCAGTGGGAGCGGAGGATGTCACGAACAGCAGTTTCCTCCGTGTGTGCTGCGGCTTGGTGGCGTTCCGTGCGTTGTGCATTTCGTTCTCCGTGGTCAGCTCCACTGGTTCAAGTTGGATGTCGTTCGTCACTTCTGGTGCGTTTCGTGCGCTGTGCGTGTTATTTTATCTAGGAAACTCCCCTATAATTGGGGTGCGGTCGTTCGCCACGTATGGTGCATTTTGGGCGCCGTGCGTCTTGCTCGCTTGTCGCGGCCATATCCACCAATCCGGATGCGATGTCGTTGGTTGCGTGGACCCGCGCCGGGACAGCACGTGCGGAAAATGTACGTACCGGCTCCGTTGCGTTCCGTGCTCTCAGCGTTCCGTTCGTGTACGTCTGTGACGGAAGAGCGGGTGCCAGGAACGTGGTGCCTTCTGGCTCGTGCGCGCTGCGTACGTTGCGCGTCTCGTGGCTCGTTGCTGGAATAACCTGCGCGTGGGCGATGTAGCTCGTGGGCAATGTAGCAGAGGAACGTGTGTTCGTCATCTCGCCAGAAATGCGCTGACCTTCGATGCGTCTCCGTAATCGTGGCGATTACCTGGGAAAGTTCCGGTGAGCACGCAATCACAATTTTGCATGCGTCGTCTCGTTCATGTGCGTGCCGTCGTGAATTCTGCCTGTGCTCGGATCTCGTGCAGTCCAGGCGCCGTGGAAAACGTGCGGCCAACTCTCGCCAGTTGTCTCAGAAAACTTTCTCGTTCATCACGCAGCCTTCTGCGCTCAAACAGCGCCGCTTGCATGGTCCTCTGCCGTTTGTTGTCGGAGGCAGCCTGAAGTAGCGTTGGCACATTCGTTCGTCTGGAGAAATGGCGACGTTCTTCGTTGTCCTCTAGAAGACGCAAGATGATGTCGTCCTTACGGCCAGAGCAGGGTAGCCCTCGTAATCGTAGTGCGCTCACGAACTGCTGTTTCTTCGTAGAGCATAGGACGTAGCGTTCCGTTGAAGTCAGCACTGTGTCGACCACCGCTGGCGTGGAGTGCGTCGGTGCCCCATGGCTGCGTGCTGCACTCTCGTAGTCATGGTGCGGTCCGTCCAGGTTGTTCGTCCGTTCGTCCTCCCGTGGCCTTAAATCATGATCCTGTTGACTGCAACATCTTAGCTAGGTCGTGGCTCGAATGAAAGGCTAAACAGAAAAAAATAAAATGTTTAACTAATTAGAAATACTGAGATTACATATACATCAGTACAGAGGAGCCCGAGAAGAAAACGTCTTACACGGTGCATTGTCGTAGGGCTTCCCACTGCGCGAAGGCACGTACACGGGAGCTAGAGCGAAACGGGACGTACGCACTCGCGTTTTGAATCGCGCGCTGAATCGCGGTTGAATCGCGGGGCAGTTGGCCAGTTGTAGAGAGGGCGCATTATGTACATGAAGCTACTTAACGGCGACCCCAGTAGCTCCCATGTGTACAGCGGGGCGTGATATTAAGTTGCAATAATGAATTATCTTTATGACGGACACAGACAGACAGACTGACAGGCCAACATTGTCGCGCTCAAGTGGCCGAAGAAAGACTATCGTCTTTAAAGGAGCCATGAAGACAAAATACAAGTTAGGTTTATTAGAAAGACGGCTTAGTCCCGATAACAATGATACCACAATCATCGCAATCTTCGAACAAATAACGGAGATATTAAAGAAAACGTGTGAAGCAGTCGCGACCCCCTAGCCAATTTCCCGCAACTTTTCTATGACGTTACGGAACCTTGTTTGTGCGATTGGCGGCCGCCTAACTGACCTGTTCTTCTTCTTCTTAGGTGGTTCGGGTGAAAAGGAACTGTCGCGACGACACATGACTGGACGTCTGTAATGGGGCCTCTAGTTCCATTTGAGCGCATCACTTGAATGCTAACGTGCAGTTAACGCACTGAAAATTGCTTTACTGTTGGCCCGTATGACGTCATTCTTGCTCATAACACGTCACATGTGGCGCAAAATTTGAAAGTTTTTAAATACTTCTTGCGTTTTTTTTCGTTAAAAAAACATCTTTTGTGGCTGTAATGGAGCTGAGTGAGATACTGAATCCTAGTTCTTTCAAATATAAACGAAGTTGTATTTTTCTCTTCATGGCTCCTTTAAAACCATCTGGAAAGAGATGCTGCCGCCGCTGTTCCGAATTCTGCGAACATTGCGCAACCGTACCCCTCACAACCGCCGCCAGCCCGCAAAGTAAGAGATAAACAGAAAGACGAAAACCGGCTAGCGTGCGAAAAGCCAAAGAGGGAGGTCCCGCCGCGAAAAAGGGACAGGACTGGCGCTAAGCGTCGTTGTGTCTATTTCCGTTAACAGCTAGGCCAAAACCCACACGAGTCTGATCTTACTAATTTTTCTATGCGTGTGTGTGCGGTTAACCAGAGCACCCGACACAAATTTGCTGCACCTGGCGACGCGCCGACGATGGGCCCGATTCGCGCCTCGGTCAGCCAGCCCGCGGCAGACGTGCCGCAACTGGCGGCACACGGCGCCGCCGAGTCTACTCTCCTTTTCCCATCGAGACGGCCGCACCAAATCATGCTTGGGACGACCGGCCCGCAAAAGACACGCAGCGACGAGTAAACTCTGGAGACGGCGCCGCTGAGTCGCCTCCCCTTTCCCATTCGTGGCTCGGCTGACGCAATCACTTCGGCTGCACTCGCCGGATTCAAACTGCGGCCAGTGATAGTCCTGATTGGAAAGATTCGAACTGCACGCGGCTGCGGCGGAACCCCGGGGGTATAAAACCAGCCTTGAAGCAGCGGCTGTGCGGCGGCATTTCATCGGAGGCACTGAGTTGAGAAGTGCCTCTGCGCGAGCCATATAACGCTCTTGCTACCTTTGTATATATTGTATATGAATGCAGCCTAAAATCACCGTCGGCTCGACAACTTCATCGCTCTCCTCTGCGCCGCGTCGATGGCGGACTGAGCAGGGCACGTCGCAACATCTATGCATCTGTATTGTTAACCTGTGGCTTTTGTATCTATGTTGTACAACGCGCCCCTTATGTAACACCCCCCTGCGGGGTCTTTAAGGAAATAAAGTGAAGTGAATCGAACAGTGGTGACTGAGCTAGAATGGCCCAGTCCCAACAGTGTGTGTGTGTGTTCGGGGGGGGGGGGGGGGGGAGAGGGTATCGGTCGCAGTCGAGGGCCGCAGGGCACCCAGTTGCTGCCGGTGCTTGGCAGCCGTTAAAGCAGTGTCGAACTGCTCTGCCGTGCTTCGTGTACTCGAGAACAAAGTTTGTAGACGCGTTTTTCGGAGGCGTGATAGCTTGCACTGACGTCACTGTATTGCCGTGTTGGTGGGTTGGTTGCACAGTGGAAATCTGCAGCTCTTATCTCGAGCAACGCGGATGAAGCTGGCAGCGATCGATCAAAAAGTGCGGTGACGTCGTTATGTGCAATTTACATGTTTTACGAGACGTTCCAAGATGAGAGCTTAAGCGACAATCCCGGCGTCTGGCGTTGGCGTTCATCAATTCAAAACAATTCCTTCACGAGGCCTCTCACAGTGCGAGCTTAAACTCGGCGGTATAGTTGCTAGCGAGGGGTGGTCGCCCCGCCTGTAAACAGTAGTGAAGGTAGGGGAATAACAACCACCGAAATTCACCATCATCGTCAGCGCCCTCATTACACGGTGGCATAAACGAGAAGCGGCGAATCGGGTTGCCACTCGAAAGTAAAGCCATTCGAAAGCAAAACACTCCTCCAGCGGCAAGATGACAGAGCTCTTCGACAAAATATGTGAGGCTAAACAAGGCGCCGCACGCGTTGAACTGGATATTATGATGTCCGATTCACAACTCACAAACGTGCTTAGGTGTACTCGGATATTTTATTTCCATTGCTGGGGCAAATTCCACCGCCGCGCGTGCATGCCGTAGTGCACGGTGGGGCTATATGCTCACTTGTAAATGGCACTACACGAGACCATATTACTAGCGAACCTGAGCAAAATGTTTCAAAACGGGAACCTAATAAAACCATATGGGCGCACGTACATCAGCCAAACTGTCGCTCGAATACGCACAGCGAACGTTACAAACCACGCAGTCGGTTTGACGCGAGTTACGTAAATTAACTGCGACTGTTGAAATGAGCGGTTCGGCTCACGAAAAGACTACTCAGCGTGACATGCGTCTACGGAAACTTCTGAAGACCGAAAAAGAGGGACTTCAGTGCGCCTAGTTCGTGCGTTGTTAGCAGCCTCCGCCGCCTCTCCCCTAAAACAATTGCAAGGGGAGCAAGCGCAATGAAGCCGCCACGCGTTCACAGGCCGATAAGAGAAGAGCAACTGAGGCCGCGTTTCCCGCCGGGCCCTCACCCCCTCCTTTTTCCCTCTTCACCGTGACTGACCCCTTTGCGAGCGACCGCCGAAAAACGCGCCAAACAGGGACCGGGAAAGGAGGGAGGTGCAGTTTTCGTTGTCTAATTTTACCATCCTTGACAGTTAAGCTGCACAGCGGCACAGCTAAATGTTTGCGACTCGTACACGCGCGTCCGGACTCGAGCTCGTGATAAAACTTGTTTGCACTACTGTACTCAGGAGTGCATATACTCATGAATACACAGTACTCATGAGTACACAGTATTCATGAGTATTGTACTCATGAGTGCTGTGTATTCATGAGTACTGTATACTCATGAGTACTGTGTATTCATGAGTACTGTGTACTCATGAGTACTGTGTACTCATGAGTACTGTGTATTCATGAGTACTCATACTCATTAGTACTCAAACTCATGAGTACTCATACTCAAGAATACTGTACTCATGAGTACTCATACTCATGAGTAGTGTACTCATGAGTACTGTACTCACGAGTAGTGGACTTACCCCTGTACTCACTCGTCATCGTACTCACTGTTTTTTTCTGGGTGTGTGATCACTCATCATCGTACTCACTCATTAGTTTGAGTACAAATGAGTACAAATGAGTGCACTCACGAGTGAGTACGCCGACCTATGCCTGCCATATTAGTGTTGAGAAAACCCCGCTTTCCCCTAGCGACTTTCCGTACCCCTTGGTCAGCTGTCCGATCCTCCGTCTCCACCGCGTGTCCATGCTGCTCATATAAAGCTACTGGAACACACTCGTCTATTTTTTGGTCCTCCGTGTCACAAAGCGGCTCCTTAATCTTTATCTTGCTCTGCGCCTCCTTCTCGTCGAAAGACGACCAGCCCATATCCCACTGTACAAATTCATTTTTAGTTTTGCCATATGCCCCTAGAGATAATCTGCCTACAGGACCCTGATTTACCTCCAGGCCCACCTGCGTTTCTGGATTCAAGCATACCCCAGAATTTCCAAAAGTTAATCCTGCTTCCATGACCCCTTTCGAGACTCGCCTCACCAACTTGTATTTGTTGTATCCCCAGAGCGCTCTATGCTTCAATATAGCCGCGTTCCGTCTTCCTTTCGTCTTAGGGTGAGCCTCATGCGCGTGCGTGTAATCTTCACTTTCGTTCAGCCATACTCGTAAGTATTTATACTATTTCACCAATGGCATTTTTAACTGTTGCACATATACTGTTTTAATCTCCGCGACGTAGTTAAAGAACTTCATCATCGATTTTTCTATGCTTAAGATAGCCCTAGGTTCGTAGCTTGTTCACCGCATATATTCATCAAGTCCTGCATACTTATCCAGTTGTCCGCTATCTACGGTATGTCGTGTGCATACATTAGTCCTGGAACCCGTTTTTCCACCACCTGCCCATTGTTATGTATGTTGAGTCGATGCCGAGCATACTGGCTTCTAGCTACTTTTCAAACCCCGCCATGTAAAGCATGAACAGCAGTAGAGAGAGAGGGCATCCTTGGTAAAATCCCTTTTGGGTATATACAGGCCTATTGTATGTTAACCCCTCCCACGCTGTTGGCACTTGGTTCTCCATGTATTGCTCCGAGAGAAAGCTAATAAAATCTGCCCCCACTCCCTCGTCCCCCAGGATACCTTGTCATGATACCTTGTCAGGATAAACCACTCCCTCATCCTGCAGATACCTTGTCATACCTGGTAGGTTAAGCCACATAACGACCTCATGTTTCTGCCCCTCTTGTAGGTAACATTCAAGAATTAGTTTTGGATAAGAATACCTTGAGCGTTTGTTTACTTCTTTATTTATTTAGTCAGTTACATACCATGCTGACCAAAGGGCATTGCAGCTATTACAATATTTAGGTTACTCGAAAATAAAATACTTATTTGTCTGAGGTGTTTCGAAAAAGCAAACACCGCTAAAACGTTATCCGTTGCCAAAGAGCGAAACCTAGGCGCGATCTCGGTAATTAGCGCGCTCTCGAAAGTACAGCAGTGTTGCGAAGTAGGGAATGAAAGCGTGCTGCCGATTCAAGACAACCGCCAAAGAGCACCACGTACAGAAAGCAAAACAAATCAATGTGTTCCCCCTAGCACTGCGCATAAGAGCGAAACGATAATCTGAGCCACACCAACAAGTACTATGCAACGAGAAGAAAGCAACCTGTGGGGAGGGTAAAGTACCTCAGAAAGCCACGAACCTCAATCCCACCGGTCAAAGCAACGGCCATAGTAGCCAAATATTGTTGCCGCAACGTTAAAAAAGCTTTAGTACTGTAATCGAGACGGCTCAGCTATAGAGGCAGCGACGCTGCCAAGCGAGAAAGAAAACCAGTAATTGGTTGAAGTCCACGCTAGCGAAGCGCCAATGACGATGTGAATCCCTTAGAAATAAGGGTGCCAAGTGCCGAATCGCTCCCTTCCGGAAATAGCACCCATTGTAAAAATGTTCCTGTGCGTCCCGCTGACCTCCACGCCATTTTTAATCACATATACTTCCTGTCCTCAACGCGAGCGTGCGTTCAGCACAGCCGGGATTACTGTCAACAAGAAAAGAAAGAAGAAAGAATCTGCTGTCGGAAATTCTCAACGAACCTCTCAGCTTCTACAACTGCAAGGACGAGTCATCATTGATCACATAAAATGACCTTTATTCAGTAACATGGACAACCTATTAGAAACAACCAATAAAATTGACCCTTACTACACCATTTTTTGAATGAACACGTCCGACTAATCGGTGAATTAATCGGTTATTCGACTAATCAGATTAACATTTTTAATCGACGCTCAGCCCTATGTATTGCTTTATAATAATACAAAATTGTGCATAATTGTTACAAAAATAGAACGTTTTAACAATTATGTTTCGGGCAGCGGCCAGAAAGGCCCATCGGCAATCCCTGGAAGTATATGAAGACACGATTAAAGAATAAAAATTTTTTAATAATATTATTAGTATTTGCGTCTAGCGGAATGTCATCGTAATCATTGCAAAAACATCCCTCCCATGCCGTTCTCAGGGTGCACCAACAAATCCGCCCGTGATGGAGAAGAAGCCCCCACCGTCATTGTGGGGCTCTGGAAGACTTGATTCAGAATTTTCGTCAAGGCCCGGCATGCAGCGTACAGGTTTACCCGCAATAATATAACAGAGCTACAAACTTCTGCATCGATATGATCTCTGATGAATCAATGAGGCAAAAGCGCTGCAAAAACAGCCCGCGCGCGCGTAAAACAGCCTACAAAAGCAAGCGCGCAAGATGAGCCTACAAATGTTTGCTCACGCAGCCCCCGCGTGGTGAACGGCGGACATTTAACGTCGAGATGGGCTGCATGTTCTCGCCGCCGCTGCGAAGGCCGTACAAACACAGCGGGCGCCACCACTCTAACCCGGCCCTGCTAATACGAACTGAGCAATGATCGTGGCGGCGGCACGCAACAATAGGTGAAAAGTGTGCCGGTACTCGGTGCCCTTTTCTAGTGCAGTAGCCGAGTGCAACTTCAGAAGCCTGCGGAGACGACTAGCCACATTTTATACCCTCGTCCATCACCATTTGTGTCGGTATACGACAGCTTTCTTGGAGATATACTTCACAAGGAGGGATGGCTACAAATGTTTTTTTCGCCGCGGCAAAAAATACACAGGGGACATCTACGCGTTTGCGACTGAGTATGTGAAAGAGAAAAGTTGCCATTGCGACGTGTCGGTCGGTTTAAACGACATGGCTGAAAGTGTCAGTGTTTCGAGGTGTTTTTCCTCTAGAGTCGTTCCGAACTGAAGGTTTCAGTTTTCTAACGGATACAGGGCGAGATAGGGGAGACCTTTATTGGGTATCATAAGTTGTAGTTTCAAAAATTGGGTAAACCGAAGCTAGAGCGCTGAAGACCGCATCCTTATGCCCACAAACCCAGAAACAGAAGCTTCTTCCCTTGTTCTGAATTACGATACCTATTTCGATGGCACGTACTGGCCATTGGCCACGCAGGATCTGCAAATAAAGTCTGTTCTCTCTCTCTCTTGGCCAGGCCTGCCGCCGATTTCCTGTTTTTAAATTGGACTAATATATATATATATATATATATATATATATATACAGCAACAAAGTTTTCCTGGACGCCGGTAGAATATACACAAAAATGGTTTCGACCACGGAAAAAAAAGAGAACAGATTTAATACCGTTTCGGCCGAGGGACCAGCCTTCGTCAGATTGGTTCTGACGAAGGCCGGTCCCTCGGCCCAAACGTTATTAAATCTGTTCTCTTTTTTACCGTGGTCGAAACCTTTTTTTTGTGTGTATATATATATATATATAAAATATATATATATTTTTATATATTTAAATATATATATATATATATATATATAATATATATAAAATTATATATATATATATATATATATATATAAAAAAGACAGAAATAAGAATTGGCAGTCAAGAAAACCTCGGAAAGCAAAGGGGAGGATGTAGTTAGTCAAGATAAAGAATTTGGAAAATCAGAAAGTGTAGAAAAAATGCCCGCCAGGTGGGATCCGAACCCACGACCTCCAGAATACCGGTCTGGTGCGATAACCACTACGCTTCTGGCGGGGCTACTTTAGCCTCCACTTTCTGGGGTATTTATGTTCAGGTGTTTTTGTTTCCTGCGCTTGGGGGTGGTAGCCAGTGCCACTCGGACTACTCGGGGTGAAGGAGACCTTCTTTTTAACCCCCGGGCTGTGACTCGAGCCTCTACGACATGTCGAGAGTGGTCGACTAGCGTTGAACTCTCTTAAGCTCCCTATGGCACCAAGACTGCCAGAACAGAGGCCCTCGCTATGCATGTAGCGAATCAGAATAGGAAACGAGGGGCTCGTCGAAATAAGACAGAAATAATAATTGGCAGTCAAGAAAACCTCGGAAAGCAAAGGGGAGGATGTAGTTAGTCAAGATAAAGAATTTGGAAAATAAGATCTTATTTTCCAAATTCTTCACCCCCAAGCGCAGGAAACAAAAACACCTGAACATAAATACCCCAGAAAGTGGAGGCTAAAGTAGCCCCGCCGGTAGCGTAGTGGTTATCGCACCAGACCGGTATTCTGGAGGTGGTGGGTTCGGATCCCACCTGGCGGGCATTTTTTCTACACTTTCTTATTTTCCAAATTCTTCATCTTGACTGACTACATCCTCCCCTTTGCTTTCCGAGGTTTTCTTGACTCCCAAATTCTTATTTCTGTCTTATTTCGACGAGCCCCTCGTTTCCTATTCTGATTATATATATACATATATCATCATCATCACCAGCCTATCTACGCCCACTGCAGGGCAAAGGCCTCTCCCATTATTCTCCAATTGCCTCGGTCCTGTGCCAACTGTGCCCAATTTATCCCCGCAAACTTCTTTATCTCATCTGCCCATCTAACTTTCTGCCGCCCCCTGCAACGCTTGCCTTCTCTAGGGATCCACTCTTTTACCCTTAATGACCAGCGGTTATCTTGCCTTCGCATTACATGTCCTGCCCACGTCAATTTTTCTTCTTAATTTCTACTATATGCCCTTAACACCGTTTGCTCCCTGACCCACTCCGCTCTCTTCCTGTCCCTTAATGTTACACCTATCATTTTCCGCTCCATTGCCCGCTGAGTCGTTCTAAATTTTAAAGTTGAACCCTCTTAGTGAGCCTCCCAAGTTTCTGCCCCGTAGGTGAGTACCGGTAAGATGCAGCTTCATACACTTTCTTCTTCAGCGACAAGGGTAGGCTGCTATTCATTATCTGAGAATGTCTGCCATATGCACCCCACCCCATTCTGATCCTTCTAATTATTTCTGCCTCATGGTTTGGATCTGGGGTCACAACTTGGCCTGAGTAGATATATTCGCTTACCACTTCCACTGCCTCGCCCCCTATGTCAAACCGCTGTGCTGTCCCGAGGTTATTGATCATTACTTTAGTTTTCTGCATATTAATTTTCAGTCCCACGGTTCTACTCTGTTCGCCCAGTGCGGAAAGCATGCTTTGCAATTCGTCCCCCGAGTTACTTAGCAAGGCAATGTCATCAGCAAATCTGAGGCTACTGAGGTATTCTCCATTAACCCTTACTCCCACCTGTTCCCAATCTAACGTTCTGAATACTTTTGTAAACATGCTGTGAATAGCATTGGAGAGATTGTGTCTCCTTGTCTGACACCCTTTCTTATAGGTATTTTACTGCTTCCCTATGGAGGATGATCGTAGCTGTAGACCCATTGTAGATATCCTCTAGTATTCTTACATAATGCTCATCTACCCCCTGGTTCCGTAATGCCTGAATGACTGCTAGGGTTTCGACCGAGTCAAATGCTTTCTCATAATCTATGAAGGCTATATATAGGGGTTCAGTATACTCAGCGCACTTCTCTATCACCTGATTGATCGTGTGAATATGGTCCATTGTTGAAAAACCCTTTACGGAACCCTGCTTGTTCTTTAGGTTGACTGAAATCTAAGGTTGCAGAAATTCGGTTAGCGATTACCTTGGTAAATCCCTTTGTAGACGACTGACAGTAAGCTGATCGGCCGGTAATTTTTCAAGTCCTTCATGTCGCCTTTCTTATGAATTAGGATGATGTTCGCGTTCTTCCAAGATTCCGGTACCATTGCGGTCATTAGGCATTGCGTATACAGGTTTGCCAGTTTTTCTAGGACAATTTCTCCGCCATCCTTCAAGAGGTCTGCTGTTATCTGATCCTCACCAGGTGCTTTGCCCCCTTTCATTTTTTTCAAAGCCTTCCTTACTTCTTCGGTCGTTACTGGTGGGATGTCTATCTCCTGTGAGCTACTGTCTCGTTCGGCATTTCCTGTATGTCCTGGCTACTGTACAGATCCCTATAAAACTCCTCGGCCACTGTGACTATTTTATCCCTATTTGTGATGACATTGCCTTGCTTATCCTAAGTGCATACATCTGATTTTTCCCCACCCCCAAGACGCCTCTCTTACATATATATATACATATATACATATATATATTTTATATATATTTTATATGTATATATTTTTATATATATTAGAAAAGAAAACTTTGAACATGGTAAAATCACGATTGTTGCCAAGGTTCAGCAAAGGGACTTGCTTCCGTCAGGGAATCTCTCGCCTGGCTGGCACATTTTTTATAGGGGTAGGTCCCCGGGGAGAGAGGGAGAAGCTAAGCAGGAAGTGAAATTCAGAAAGCAGATTGGTTTGGAAATATGTCGGGGAGATATTGAGGGGCAAAGAAGGTTGTATAGTTTGAGCCGCTAAGTACGTCACAGGGAGGTCAGCCGGTGGTTGATTTTCGAGGAATTTTCGGAGAGAGGATAAGAGGGTGTTTGTTGACCCGCCGCGGGGCATACCGAAAGTTTGTCAGAATCTCCGGAAGCAGACCAGGGGGAGAGAGTGGGGACCTTATCAAAAACCTATCTGCAAGCCTCAGGTCAAAAAAAATAGAGAAGGGGGAAAATAACTAGGTCAAGAAAAAAAAAAAAAAACTAGAGGAATAAAAACAGTGAGGGAAACCACAAAAAACCCAAAAAAGAAAAAAAAAGCAATGACCTGTTAACTGAAATGGCACGTGTCCCCATGGCATATATATAAATATATATATTATATATATTATATAAAATATATATATAATATATTTTATATATTTTATATTATATATATAAATATATATATATAGAACAGAGACGTACGGGACGAGGGTTTCCCGTAACGCCACATATCAAAGTTGCAGTCCTCATTGCCAATGCTGTTTGGCATTTTAACATGTTTTATAGTGCCGAATGAGCTATGATTCCCTTTTTTTTATACGGGAATAAATAATTGAAAATTAAAGTCGAGAAAAAATGCCCCGGGTTTTTTTCCGGAAGGGGGAAAAAAAAACGCCGCTTCCGGAAAAAACGGCGCATTTTTTCTCGACTTGAATTTTCAATTATTTATTCCTGCATAAAAAAAAGGCAATCGTAGCTCATTCGGCACTAAAAAACACTGTTAAAATGCCAAACAGCACTGGCAATGAGGACTGCAACTTTGATATATATATATTTTATATATATATATATATATATATATATATTTTGAGACAGAAGTAGAAATTGGCACCCAAAAGAAAAACTCGGAAAGCAATGTCATAGGGCATTGAAACAGATACAGAATTTGGAAAAGAAGAAAGAATGTGGAGAAAAAATGCCTGCCAGGTGGGATCCGAACCCACAACCCCCCTCTCTCTCTCCATAAAATATATATATAGATTTATATATAAAAGTAAAAATAGCTTATAGCTTCTAACAAAACTGTATATTGGTCGACGTTTCGGTCGGGAGCCGGCGTTTCTCAACCCATTTTGATTTCGGTGCACGTATATATATTCTCGTCATCCAACGACGCCAAAAAAAGAGAGAAGGGGATTTGGGAGAAAAGCAACAACAAACACACACTCTCGGCGAGGTGAGGTAAATGTTTACAAAAAGAGAGAGGGGAAAAAAAAAGAAAAAAAAAAAACAATAACAAACCTAAACATGCAGAGGGGAGAAAAGAGTACACAACTCTTTCAAAACGCTGTCATCTATAGTTTCTTAGCATGAAAAAAGAGCGAGAGGTAGGGCCCGGTTCAGAAGGGGGGCCGCTCTCCTCAAGAAACGAAAGCGCAAAGCAGTAACAGGGACGCTCTCACACCATCACTGGGAGGCAACAATTCCATTTGTCACTGAAATTACGGGAAGAGTTGACCAGAAGTGGTCGCAGCCGCACACATGTTTCAGTGACGCCAACCCCACGAACAAATAGGAAGGCTCGTTAAGAGTGTAGGTACGATCTCCGCAATGTGGCTTAAAACATGCACGATTCCACCGAGCGGCAGGACGAGCGAGCGGCATTCATCCTTCTTAGGTCTATTCTTCTGCCGTGTCCGCCCAGCCGACGGGGTCGTCCCTGACCATGAACCAGGGAAAAGGCACTTAACTAATCCTCTAACTGCACGCGGGTGTCGCACGGGTTTTTTGTTGGAGTAAACGACGGTAGGCGCCTCGATGTTGTTTCCGGTATATGCCGCCTATGCGGAAACCTAGAAATGGAATACATGAAATAAGAATAGCTTGTATACGTAATAAACAACATAGAGACTTACAATTTAGATAGGGGATCATTCCGCAGGCAGATTTTCAACAACATCTATAGACGACATAATTCCCGGGTTAACATTCATTCCTGCCTTTACGGTGTTCAATTTGTGAACAATGTAAGATTCACGTTGTTTGCGTTCTCTTGTTGTAGCAAGTCTACTTTGTAAAAGTGTAACTTTGATGGAATCGAACGGGTGGTTTTTTGGGGTTAATATGTCAAGATAAGGGTAGATCCGTGGGTGAACGAACATGTGAGCGATGGTTGTTGAATCGCATGCGGCACGGTGCCGCGTATGTAAACACATGCAGTTAACCACGGTGGCAGAAACCACCAACTCCAATTTCAAACTCTCTTGACACTCGATTGCGACTCTTCCAATGTTGTGTACCGTCTGAAGTGCGGTGTTTGTGGCATTCAATATATTGGCCAGACGGACACGGCATTCAGAATGCGCTTCAACAACCATCGCGCCACTCTTCGTTCACTCGCGGATCTACACTTATCCCGACATTTTAACTCCGAAAACCACCCGTTCGATTCCATCAATATTGCACTCTTACAGAGTGGATTTTCTACTACAAGAGAACGCGAACAACGTGAATCTTACATTATTCACAAATTCAATACCGTAAATGGGGAGGAATGAATGTTAACCCCGGGGATTATGTCGTCTATATTGCTGTTGAAAGTGTGGCTGTGGAAAAATCCCTTATCTAAATTTGAAGTCTCTATGTTCTATAAACAAGTGTTCAAGCTATTCTTATTTTGTTTATTCCCTCTCTGGGGTTTCCACACGGGCGGCATTTACCGCAAAAAACACCGAGGCGCCCGCCCCTCGTTTACTCCAACAAAGGACCCCCGCGACTCCCGCGTGCGGTAAGAGGATTAGTTAAGCGCCTTTTCCCTGGTTCATGGTCAGGGATGACCCCGTGGGCTACCCAGACAGGGCTGAAGAATAGACAAAAGAATAAAGAATGCCGCGCGCCCGTCCTGCCGGTAACCACAGTGCGGAGATTGTACGTACACTCTTAACGGGCCTTTCTATTTGTTTATAGGGTTGGCCTCACTGAAACGTTAGTGCGGCTGCGACCGCTTCCTGTCAACTCTTCCGGTAATGTCAGTGACCATTGTAAATCTGTGCCCCCCAGTGATGGTGTGTGCGCGTCCCTACAACTACTTTGCGCTTTCGTTTCTTGAGCAGACCGGCGCCCCTTTTTTAAATGGGCGCTACCTCTCCCTCTATCTACAAGCTGACGAACGATAGAGGACAGCGTTTTGAAAGAGTTGTGTACTCTTCTCTCCCCTCTGCATGTTTAGGTTTGTTTTGGGTTTTTGTTTTCTGTTTTTTCTTCTCTCTCTCTTTTGTAAACCTTTACCTCACCTCGTCGAGAGTGTGTATTTGTGGTTGCTTTTCTCCCCAAATCCCCCCCCTCGTTTTTCGGCGTCATTGAATGACGAGCTTATAAATACGTGCACAAAAACACAAAATGTTGTCTTGAGAAAGGTGGGCATCGGACTCAAATGTCGACCAATAAGAAGATTTATTAGAAGTTATACCCATTTTTTCTATTTGTTAAGGCAAACTAAGACAGCCCTTCTCGTAATATATATATTACGATATTTCCTTCTTAATATATATATTACGACCGACTGATATGTAAATGGTGAGTCCGGTTTTTTGCCTACATTCCACAGCGCCACATTCCTAAAAATAAGAAAACTTTCTGACAAACGAATTAGACATGATCTTCATAAATCAACGCTTCAAGTGTACCTAAAAACTGGAGTAACCCCTAAAGGTATTACGCTCTCTCACGCGCCTTCCATAACGAACCTTGATCATCACGACCGACTAGCATGGCAGAACGTTCTCTCAAGTGCTTCTCTCGAACTTGTAAAAATTGCCATCAATCATAGCGAAAAACAGGTGAAACAGCTAACTGCCCAAACCATAGCTCTTATCCGCTCCAACGGGCCCCTGTCACCAGACGAAATAAACTCCTTAGCGGAGTTCGAAAAAGCTAAACACCGTGACCTCATAGACACGAAAATTCGCAAACTAAGACGAGATAGAGTTCCCAACCCTACTTTGCCTGAAATTTCGCCTTTCAACTATAGCCCCGACCTCAACCACTTTCTTGCATAGTGAATAACCAACCTACTACAGAACCACGCGGCACCGCTATCGTAAACTTATCTAGTACTGCCCTGTCACCTTTATGAAACAAAACTACTCTCGAAGGGGGTGAACTTCTGCCCCACAACCGGCTGCTTTAATGAAAATTCCCGTTACTTCAAGACCTAGATAACTTTGCAAGAAATTTAAGACTTTTTAAAATAATTTTTAAAAAGCCTCCTAACGTTCAAGATGCGCAGACACGCCCAAACAGGGATTGGACGCCAAGCACTCAACGTGACGATTGCCTGAATCTGTACATCGCCGCTGTGCCAAAAGATGTCATGCGGGAATATGAAATTCACAAAGGTAAACGTCAAAATTTAACAAAGTCTGAAAAAGCGTGCTTGAAGGGGTTGGAAAAAAGAACTCACATAACAATTAAGCCTGCCGATAAAGGAGGAGCGATTGTAATCATGAATACTGTGGATTACATTCGAGAAGGGCACCGGCAACTTGATGATTCAAACTTTTATGAGCGCCTTGCGGAGGACCCCACGATTGAGCACACCAAAATCGTAACTTCGGTATTAAAAGATCTCTTGGACGGGGGAAAAATAACCTCCAGTGAGCACAGTTTAATGCGACCAGTGCAACCCCGTCCGGGCCGATTTTACATGCTTCCTAAGATCCATAAAACTGGAAACCCAGGGCGCCCAATCATATCCGGCATTGGCACAATCACCGAACCCATATCGGGGTTTTTGGACAAACTAATAAGGCACATTCCCAGCGTCCTGGACTCGTACATAAAAGACACCACTGATTTCCTCAAAGTTACTTCGGATCTTCGCGTACCAAAGAACTCGTACCTAGTAACCCTCGACGTATCTTCCCTTTACACTAACATCCCCCATGACGAAGGGATAGCCGCACTAACCAGCATGTATGCGCTTCATAAACAGCCAGATACCCCAGACTGCCATGTAGTTGCGAGGTTAGCGGCCCTCGTCTTAAAACTAAATTCATTTGAATTCAACAACGAGTACTTTCGGCAAGTTAGTGGAACCGCCATGAGAACCAAGATGGCACCAAGCTACGCCAATCTGTTTATGGGGAAGTTAGAGGCCACATTCCTGTCTGAATCCCACTTAAAACCCCTCCTGTACAAAAGGTACATTGACGATATCTTTTTTATTTGGACCCACAACGAGGATGAGCTCCTCCACTTCATCGACTGTTACAATTCTGCACACCCGAACATCAATTTTACTCACACCTACTCTCAAGAGAGCATAAACTTCCTGGATGTGACCGTGAAATTGAAGACGGTGAACTCACGACAAAGCTGTATCGGAAGCCAACGGATCGCCAGCAATATCTCATTACCAAAGCGATCACCCACGTCACTGTAAGAATAGCATTCCTTATAGCCAGGCCCACCGTTTCAAACGAATCTGCTCAAAATAGGAAGATTTCACTACCAACGCCAAAAATTTAAAAAACCCTGCTGGAGGGGCAGGGGTACCCAGCGCGTGTAACTGATGACGCCATAAAAAAGGCCGAAGCACTCAACCGCGCGGACCTAATTTCGAACCGTCCCCCCCAACGCGACTACAACAAACAGACCTATGCTTAACGTACAGCACCAACTTTCCTAACGTAAAAAAAATCTTGAAGCGGCACTACAACATTCTCGAACAAAGTGAACGCCTCAAACGGGCGTTTCCGTCCGTTCCAGGCGTCGTCTACCGACGATCCCGGAACCTCAAAGACACACTCGTGAACGCAAGGACAAATTCATTGTCCGCGCATAATGAATGCCGGCCATGCCTGAAACCGCGGTGCCTTGTCTGCAAGGCAATGCAACAGACAAGCACTGCTCAAAGCTCCAACTCAGAGTACTCTTTAAAAATTCGCGGGAACATGACGGCGACACTTCCAATGTGATTTATTTGATTGAATGCAATGTGTGTCGAATGCAATATATAGGGCAAACAGGGACCTCTTTCAGGCTCCGGTTCAATAATCACAAAGCGCACGCCAAAACGCGCCCGACCCTGCCCCTCTCCAGACACCTCAGCCTTCCAGATCATTCTTTCGATAAACTAAGCGTCACGCTCTTAGAGACGGGGTTCAGGTCAAACCGGGAACGAGAACAACGTGAATCATACCTCATATACCGATTCAATACAATCAAAAAAGGTATAAATGAGGACCCAGGCACACTTGCAGCGATTAAAACATTGTCATCTACCTAACCGTATCAGTGGCGCTGTGGGTTTTAGCCGGAGCCGGACTCTCGAAATCACATGCACGTGAGCGTTTGTTCAGTGGATTTTTTCCCCCATTGCTGATGTCTTTCCCTTCCGTTTTTTTTATTTTTATTCCTTCTCTCCTTTTCCGCTCTTCGTGTTCACTCCTATCCTTTTTTTTTTTCTTAATTCTCTCTTTTATAATATTGTGTTATAACTTTGGAAACCTTTTCTAAATCTCCGTCACAATCTTACAATTAAGTAATGTTGCTTAGTGCCGGTGCTGTTTCAGCAATAACTTCTGTTTACCTTCTCCCCAAAACATGTTCGAAAATTGGTTGGGGGGTTTACACGTTTGGATATGGCGCATAACCCGGAAGATAAGCAATACAATTCTGGGGTCTGCGTTATTACGCGAGCGCACATATCTTTGCCGCTTTATCACTATTCGCCCCCCCGGGCTGGTTACATTTTTAAATGCTTGCAAATCTATTTTCCCTCCCTTGCACCTACAGTCGTCTTCTAAGCCCGGCTACCGAACCATCGGGGGGTTTTTTTTTCCGTTCCCCGCCCCCCCCCCATCCCGTTGAGCAGCTTGCGTTCTGGTTTGGCTGTTCCCCCCCCCCTCCCCCCCCTCAGCGGAGGGGAGACACCGACGACGCACGGGTTGTCGCTGAACTGCAAAGTGGCAGCTCTTAACAAAGACCTGAAAACTCGGCCTAGCGCCCCGTTCTCGGAAGGCGTCCGTCCGGCGAGGGAACGGTGGAATGGTGGCGGACCGTTTCCTTCTGCACGACCACAAAACGTCCTTTAATTGTCTCAGCTCCGGGAACGGGCCCATAAACGGGCTGTAAAATGCCTTGTTCGCACTTTCCGAACATATGGCGGGACACTCGCTTTCAATCAATGGAAACGCGATCCCTCCGGGGCGTCTGGGCGTTAGCATGGTGACGGCAAACGGCGGAAGATATATTGCCTTCTCTCCTTTGTTCTACAACCCCACTTTCGGACGCTGTTGAGCTTTTCGCGTTTCCGCCACCACCCGAATTCCTGTACAGTGCTCTTTCATCTCCCTTTCTGCCCTTTTTTTTCCCCCCCAACTATCTTGGCGTCTCTCTCTTCGTTGATCATTTTTTTTTTCATTCTTCCAATAAGGAAGATTCCCGCTTTATGTTTGTGTTTTCACGTATGTTTTTGTGTGGGCCCTTCGTAAACCCCGCTTTCCACTTTCGACATATATGCTCTCTTCCGAAACCACCGAAGCCATCATTCCTGTAGAAGACTTGTTTTCGAAGTCGAAACGTCGAAATAAACCCTCCGCTGTTGCTGTTACCGAGGTTTTTTACTTTATTATTTATATATAATATATATATATATATATATAATTCTATATATATATATATATATACATACATATATATATAAATGCTGTCCCCTATAATAACCTTGGCATGACCAAGCTCCAAGCTGCATGAAGGATGGTGAATGTTTGCACACATTTGGCACAGCTATTCATTAGTATAGGATATTTTGTATCGAACATTTTTGATTATGTACATTTGTGGGTATATGCGTGCGAGTTTGTAGGTTGCTTAGAATTTGCGGTTCTTCGGCGTTGAGAACCGCGTGTGACGCAGGGAATGGTCGTTCCTAGGTGTAGGTTCGTATTCCTAGATGTAGGATCAAGGAAACGTATTTTGTTTTTTTCTGAAACGTTGCGCGAGCCCGTTATGTGTGTTGTGTGCTTCTGCACCGGTCGGATCATTGCCTGTTAGACCCTTCTCTCCGGGTGTCCATCGGACATCATTAGCTTTTTTTATTGTAAATGGGAGAATGTGTTCATTGCATATAAGTTCTGTGGCCTTGTTGACAAAACTGTAATGGCCTTATGGGAGTCCGTAATGCTAGTTACGTTTAGCATGTTCCTACCAGCAGGAAACTAGTAGTTGGCGTGGCTGATCAAGGTGACGCCCCCCCACAGCCATTGAAAAACAAACCTCTTCCCGTTTTTATGACGACAAACAAGTTCGATGGGTTGATGGACATAGCCTCTACCGGGGTTTTAGTTGACACATGCGCAAGTGTTTCGGTAATGATTGTGCTTTCAAAGACAGCTTAGGTTGTGAGGTCACTTTCGGAAGGGTCAAAAACACTTCATTTCATGTGGTAAGCTGTGAGCCACAGTGCTCTCTCCAACTGTCCCCCAATTTATCCCCGCAAACTTTTTTATCTCATCTGCCCATCTAACTTTCTGCCGCCCCCTGCAACGCTTGCCTTCTCTAGGGATCCACTCTGTTACCCTTAATGACCAGCGGTTATCTTGCCTTCGCATTACATGTCCTGCCCACGTCCATTTTTTCTTCTTAATTTCTACTACTATGTCTTTAACACCAGTTTGCTCCCTGACCCACTCCGCTCTCTTCCTGTCCCTTAATGTTACACCTATCATTTTCCGCTCCATTGCCCGCTGAGTCGTTCTCAATTTAAGTTGAACCCTCTTAGTGAGCCTCCAAGTTTCTGCCCCGTAGGTGAGTACCGGTAAGATGCAGCTGTCATACACTTTCTTCTTCAGCGACAATGGTAGGCTGCTATTCATTATCTGAGAATGTCTGCCATATGCACCCCACCCCATTCTGATCCTTCTAATTATTTCTGCCTCATGGTTTGGATCTGGGGTCACAACTTGGCCTGAGTAGATATATTCGCTTACCACTTCCACTGCCTCGCCACCTATGTCAAACCGCTGTGCTGTCCCGAGGTTATTGATCATTACTTTAGTTTTCTGCATATTAATTTTCAGTCCCACGGTTCTACTCTGTTCGCCCAGTGCGGAAAGCATGCTTTGCAATTCGTCCCCCGAGTTACTTAGCAAGGCAATGTCATCAGCAAATCTGAGGCTACTGAGGTATTCTCCATTAACCCTTACTCCCACCTGTTCCCAATCTAACGTTCTGAATACTTCTTGTAAACATGCTGTGAATAACATTGGAGAGATTGTGTCTCCTTGTCTGACCCCCTTTTCCTTATAGGTATTTTACTGCTCTCCCTATGGAGGATGATCGTAGCTGTAGACCCATTGTAGATATCCTCTAGTATTCTTACATAATGCTCATCTACCCCCTGGTTCCGTAATGCCTGAATGACTGCTAGGGTTTCGACCGAGTCAAATGCTTTCTCATAATCTATGAAGGCTATATATAGGGGTTCAGTATACTCAGCGCACTTCTCTATCACCTGATTGATCGTGTGAATATGGTCCATTGTTGAATAACCTTTACGGAACCCTGCTTGTTCTTTAGGTTGACTGAAATCTAAGGTTGCAGAAATTCGGTTAGCGATTACCTTGGTAAATACCTTGTAGACGACTGACAGTAAGCTGATCGGCCGGTAATTTTTCAAGTCCTTCATGTCGCCTTTCTTATGAATTAGGATGATGTTCGCGTTCTTCCAAGATTCCGGTACCATTGCGGTCATTAGGCATTGCGTATACAGGTTTGCCAGTTTTTCTAGGACAATTTCTCCGCCATCCTTCAAGAGGTCTGCTGTTATCTGATCCTCACCAGGTGCTTTGCCCCCTTTCATTTCTTTCAAAGCCTTCCTTACTTCTTCGGTCGTTACTGGTGGGATGTCTATCTCCTGTGAGCTACTGTCTCGTTCGGCATTATCCTGTATGTCCTGGCTACTGTACAGATCCCTATAAAACTCCTCGGCCACTGTGACTATTTTATCCCTATTTGTGATGACATTGCCTTGCTTATCCTTAAGTGCATACATCTGATTTTTCCCCACGCCAAGACGCCTCTCTTACATATATATATACATATATACATATATATATATATATATATATATATATGTATATATATTTATATATATTAGAAAAGAAAACTTTGAACATGGTAAAATCACGATTGTTGCCAAGGTTTCAGCAAAGGGACTTGCTTCCGTCAGGGAATCTCTCGCCTGGCTGGCACACTTTTTATAGGGGTAGGTCCCCAGGTGAGAGGGGAGAAGCTAAGCAGGAAGTGAAATTCAGAAAGCAGATTGGTTTGGAAATATGTCGGGGAGATATTGAGGGGCAAAGAAGGTTGTATAGTTTGAGCCGCTAAGTACGTCACAGGGAGGTCAGCCGGTGGTTGATTTTCGAGGAATTTTCGGAGAGAGGATAAGAGGGTGTTTGTTGACCCGCCGCGGGGCATACCGAAAGGTTGTCAGAATCTCCGGAAGCAGACCAGGCGGAGAGAGTGGGGACCTTATCAGAAACCTATCTGCAAGCCTCAGGTCAAAAGATAAGGTAGAGAAGGGGAAAATAACTAGGTCAAGAAAAAAAGAAAAAACTAGAGGAATAAAAACAGTGAGGGAAACCACAGAAACCCACACAACGAAAGAAAAAGCAATGACCTGTTAACTGAAATGGCACGTGTCACCCATGGCATATATATAAATATATATATATATATATATATATTATAATATATATTATATATATATATATATATATATATAGAACAGAGACGTACGGGACGAGGGATTCCGTAACGCCACATATCAAAGTTGCAGTCCTCATTGCCAATGCTGTTTGGCATTTTAACACTGTTTTATAGTGCCGAATGAGCTATGATTGCCTTTTTTATACAGGAATAAATAATTGAAAATTAAAATCGAGAAAAAAAAGCGCCGTTTTTTTCCGGAAGCGGGAAAAAAAAGGCCCCCGGCGCATTTTTTCTCGACTTGAATTTTCAATTATTTATTCCTGCATAAAAAAAAGGCAATCGTAGCTCATTCGGCACTATAAAACATGTTTTAAAAAGCCAAACAGCACTGGCAATGAGGACTGCAACTTTGAAAATATATATATATATATATATATATATATATATATATATATGAGACAGAAGTAGAAATTGGCAGCCAAGAAAAACTCGGAAAGCAATGTCATAGGGCATTGAAACAGATACAGAATTTGGAAAAGAAGAAAGAATGTGGAGAAAAAATGCCTGCCAGGTGGGATCCGAACCCACAACCTCCCTCTCTCTCTCCATAAATATATATATATAGATTTATATATATATAGTAAAAATAGCTTATAGCTTCTAACAAAACTGTATATTGGTCGACGTTTCGGTCGGGAGCCGGCGTTTCTCAACCCATTTTGATTTCGGTGCACGTATATATATTCTCGTCATCCAACGACGCCGAAAAAAGAGAGAAGGGGATTTGGGGAGAAAAGCAACAACAAACACACACTCTCGGCGAGGTGAGGTAAATGTTTACAAAAAGAGAGAGAGGGAAAAAAAAGAAAAAAGAAAACAATAACAAACCTAAACATGCAGAGGGGAGAAAAGAGTACACAACTCTTTCAAAACGCTGTCATCTATAGTTTCTTAGCATGTAGAAAGAGCGAGAGGTAGGGCCCGGTTCAGAAGGGGGGCCGCTCTCCTCAAGAAACGAAAGCGCAAAGCAGTAACAGGGACGCTCTCACACCATCACTGGGGGCAGACAATTCCATTTGTCACTGAAATTACGGGAAGAGTTGACCAGAAGTGGTCGCAGCCGCACACATGTTTCAGTGACGCCAACCCCACGAACAAATAGGAAGGCTCGTTAAGAGTGTAGGTACGATCTCCGCAATATGGCTTAAAACATGCACGATTCCACCGAGCGGCAGGACGAGCGAGCGGCATTCATCCTTCTTAGGTCTATTCTTCTGCCGTGTCCGCCCAGCCGACGGGGTCGTCCCTGACCATGAACCAGGGAAAAGGCACTTAACTAATCCTCTAACTGCACGCGGGTGTCGCACGGGTTTTTTGTTGGAGTAAACGACGGCAGGCGCCTCGATGTTGTTTCCGGTATATGCCGCCTATGCGGAAACCCTAGAAATGGAATACATGAAATAAGAATAGCTTGTATACGTAATTAAACAACATAGAGACTTACAATTTAGATAGGGGATCATTCCGCAGGCAGATTTTCAACAACATCTATAGACGACATAATTCCCGGGTTAACATTCATTCCTGCCTTTACGGTGTTCAATTTGTGAACAATGTAAGATTCACGTTGTTTGCGTTCTCTTGTTGTAGCAAGTCTACTTTGTAAAAGTGTAACTTTGATGGAATCGAACGGGTGGTTTTTGGAGTTAATATGTCAAGATAAGGGTAGATCCGTGGGTGAACGAACATGTGAGCGATGGTTGTTGAATCGCATGCGGCACGGTGCCGCGTATGTAAACACATGCAGTTAACCACGGTGGCAGAAACCACCAACTCCAATTTCAAACTCTCTTGACACTCGACTGCGACTCTTCCAATGTTGTGTACCATCTGAAGTGCGGTGTTTGTGGCATTCAATATATTGGCCAGACGGACACGGCATTCAGAATGCGCTTCAACAACCATCGCGCCACTCTTCGTTCACTCGCGGATCTACACTTATCCCGACATTTTAACTCCGAAAACCACCCGTTCGATTCCATCAATATTGCACTCTTACAGAGTGGATTTGATACTACAAGAGAACGCGAACAACGTGAATCTTACATTGTTCACAAATTCAATACCGTAAATGCAGGAATGAATGTTAACCCGGGCATTATGTCGTCTATATATGCTGTTGAAAGTGTGGCTGTGGAAAAATCCCTTATCTAAATTTGAAGTCTCTATGTTCTATAAACAAGTGTTCAAGCTATTCTTATTTTGTTTATTCCCTCTCTGGGGTTTCCACACGGGCGGCATTTACCGCAAAAAACACCGAGGCGCCCGCCATCGTTTACTCCAACAAAGGACCCACGCGACTCCCGCGTGCGGTAAGAGGATTAGGTAAGCGCCTTTTCCCTGGTTCATGGTCAGGGATGACCCCGTGGGCTACCCAGACAGGGCTGAAGAATAGACAAAAGAATAAAGAATGCCGCGCGCCCGTCCTGCCGGTCGCCACAGTGCGGAGATTGTACGTACACTCTTAACGGGCCTTTCTATTTGTTTATAGGGTTGGCCTCACTGAAACGTTAGTGCGGCTGCGACCGCTTCCTGTCAACTCTTCCGGTAATGTCAGTGACCATTGTAAATCTGTGCCCCCCAGTGATGGTGTGTGCGCGTCCCTACAACTACTTTGCGCTTTCGTTTCTTGAGCAGACCGGCGCCTTTTTAAAGTGGGCGCTACCTCTCCCTCTATCTACAAGCTGACGAACGATAGAGGACAGCGTTTTGAAAGAGTTGTGTACTCTTCTCTCCCCTCTGCATGTTTAGGTTTGTTTTGGTTTCTGTTTTCTGTTTTTTCCTCTCTCTCTCTTTTGTAAACCTTTACCTCAACCTCGTCGAGAGTGTGTATTTGTGGTTGCTTTTCTCCCCAAATCCCCCTCCCTCGTTTTTCGGCGTCATTGAATGACGAGCTTATAAATACGTGCACAAAAACACAAAATGTTGTCTTGAGAAAGGTGGGCATCGGACTCAAATGTCGACCAATAAGAAGATTTATTAGAAGTTATACCCATTTTTTCTATTTGTTAAGGCAAACTAAGACAGCCCTTCTCGTAATATATATATTACGATATATTCCTTCTCTTAATATATATATTACGACCGACTGATATGTAAATGGTGAGTCCGGTTTTGTGCCTACATTCCACAGCGCCACATTCCTAAAAATAAGAAAACTTTCTGACAAACGAATTAGACATGATCTTCATAAATCAACGCTTCAAGTGTACCTAAAAGCTGGAGTAACCCCTAAAGGTATTACGCTCTCTCACGCGCCTTCCATAACGAACCTTGATCATCACGACCGACTAGCATGGCAGAACGTTCTCTCAAGTGCTTCTCTCGAACTTGTAAAAATTGCCATCAATCATAGCGAAAAACAGGTGAAACAGCTAACTGCCCAAACCATAGCTCTTATCCGCTCCAACGGGCCCCTGTCACCAGACGAAATAAACTCCTTAGCGGAGTTCGAAAAAGCTAAACACCGTGACCTCATAGACACGAAAATTCGCAAACTAAGACGAGATAGAGTTCCCAACCCTACTTTGCCTGAAATTTCGCCTTTCAACTATAGCCCCGACTCTCAACCACTTTCTTGCATAGTGAATAACCAACCTACTACAGAACCACGCGGCACCGCTATCGTAAACTTATCTAGTACTGCCCTGTCACCTGATGAAACAAAACTACTCTCGAAGGGGCTGAACTTCTGCCCCACAACCGGCTGCTTTAATGAATTCCAGTTACTTCAAGACCTAGATAACTTTGCAAGAAATTTAAGACTAAGAGAATACTTTTTAGATAAGCCTCCTAACGTTCAAGATGCGCAGACACGCCCAAACAGGGATTGGACGCCAAGCACTCAACGTGACGATTGCCTGAATCTGTACATCGCCGCTGTGCCAAAAGATGTCATGCGGGAATATGAAATTCACAAAGGTAAACGTCAAAATTTAACAAAGTCTGAAAAAGCGTGCTTGAAGGGTTTGGAAAATAGAACTGACATAACAATTAAGCCTGCCGATAAAGGAGGAGCGATTGTAATCATGAATACTGTGGATTACATTCGAGAAGGGCACCGGCAACTTGATGATTCAAACTTTTATGAGCGCCTTGCGGAGGACCCCACGATTGAGCACACCAAAATCGTAACTTCGGTATTAAAAGATCTCTTGGACGGGGGAAAAATAACCTCCAGTGAGCACAGTTTAATGCGACCAGTGCAACCCCGTCCGGGCCGATTTTACATGCTTCCTAAGATCCATAAAACTGGAAACCCAGGGCGCCCAATCATATCCGGCATTGGCACAATCACCGAACCCATATCGGGGTTTGTGGACAAACTAATAAGGCACATTCCCAGCGTCCTGGACTCGTACATAAAAGACACCACGGATTTCCTCAAAGTTATTTCGGATCTTCGCGTACCAAAGAACTCGTACCTAGTAACCCTCGACGTATCTTCCCTTTACACTAACATCCCCCATGACGAAGGGATAGCCGCACTAACCAGCATGTATGCGCTTCATAAACAGCCAGATACCCCAGACTGCCATGTAGTTGCGAGGTTAGCGGCCCTCGTCTTAAAACTAAATTCATTTGAATTCAACAACGAGTACTTTCGGCAAGTTAGTGGAACCGCCATGAGAACCAAGATGGCACCAAGCTACGCCAATCTGTTTATGGGGAAGTTAGAGGCCACATTCCTGTCTGAATCCCACTTAAAACCCCTCCTGTACAAAAGGTACATTGACGATATCTTTTTTTATTTGGACCCACAACGAGGATGAGCTCCTCCACTTCATCGACTGTTACAATTCTGCACACCCGAACATCAATTTTACTCACACCTACTCTCAAGAGAGCATAAACTTCCTGGATGTGACCGTGACAATTGAAGACGGTGAACTCACGACAAAGCTGTATCGGAAGCCAACGGATCGCCAGCAATATCTACATTACCAAAGCGACCACCCACGTCACTGTAAGAATAGCATTCCTTATAGCCAGGCCCACCGTTTCAAACGAATCTGCTCAAAATAGGAAGATTTCACTACCAACGCCAAAAATTTAAAAACCATGCTGGAGGGGCAGGGGTACCCAGCGCGTGTAACTGATGACGCCATAAAAAAGGCCGAAGCACTCAACCGCGCGGACCTAATTGCGAACCGTCCCCCACAACGCGACTTACAACAAACAGACCTATGCTTAACGTACAGCACCAACTTTCCTAACGTAAAAAACATCTTGAAGCGGCACTACAACATTCTCGAACAAAGTGAACGCCTCAAACGGGCGTTTCCGTCCGTTCCAGGCGTCGTCTACCGACGATCCCGGAACCTCAAAGACACACTCGTGAACGCAAGGACAAATTCATTGTCCGCGCATAATGAATGCCTGCCATGCCTGAAACCGCGGTGCCTTGTCTGCAAGGCAATGCAACAGACAAGCACTGCTCAAAGCTCCAACTCAGAGTACTCTTTAAAAATTCGCGGGAACATGACGCGCGACACTTCCAATGTGATTTATTTGATTGAATGCAATGTGTGTCGAATGCAATATATAGGGCAAACAGGGACCTCTTTCAGGCTCCGGTTCAATAATCACAAAGCGCACGCCAAAACGCGCCCGACCCTGCCCCTCTCCAGACACCTCAGCCTTCCAGATCATTCTTTCGATAAACTAAGCGTCACGCTCTTAGAGACGGGGTTCAGGTCAAACCGCGAACGAGAACAACGTGAATCCTACCTCATATACCGATTCAATACAATCAAAAAAGGTATAAATGAGGACCCAGGCACACTTGCAGCGATTAAAACATTGTCATCTACCTAACCGTATCAGTGGCGCTGTGGGTGTAGCCGGAGCCGGACTCTCGAAATCACATGCACGTGAGCGTTTGTTCAGTGGATTTTTCCCACATTGCTGATGTCTTTCCGTTCCGTTTTTGTTTCCATTTTTATTCCTTCTCTCCTTTTCCGCTCTTCGTGTTCACTCCTATCCTTTTTTTTTTTCTTAATTCTCTCTTTTATAATATTGTGTTATAACTTTGGAAACCTTTTCTAAATCTCCGTCACAATCTTACAATTAAGTAATGTTGCTTAGTGTGGGTGCTGTTTCAGCAATAACTTCTGTTTACCTTCTCCCCAAAACACGTGTTCGAAAATTGGTTGGGGGATTTACACGTTTGGATATGGCGCATAACCCGGAAGATAAGCAATACCATTCTGGGGTCTGCGTTATTACTCGAGCGCACATATCTTTGCCGCTTTTATCACTATTCGCCCCCACGGGCTGGTTACATTTTTGACTGCTTGCAAATCTATTTTTCCCTCCCTTGCACCTACAGTCGTCTTCTAAGCCCGGCTACCGAACCATCGGGGTTTTTTTTCTCCGTTCCCCCCCCCCCCCATCCCGTTGAGCAGCTTGCGTTCTGGTTTGGCTGTTCCCCCCCCCCCATCCCCCACTCAGCGGAGAGGAGACACCGACGACGCACGGGTTGTCGCTGAACTGCAAAGTGGCAGCTCTTAACAAAGACCTGAAAACTCGGCCTAGCGCCCCGTTCTCGGAAGGCGTCCGTCCGGCGAGGGAACGGTGGAATGGTGGCGGACCGTTTCCTTCTGCACGACCACAAAACGTCCTTTAATTGTCTCAGCTCCGGGAACGGGCCCATAAACGGGCTGTAAAATGCCTTGTTCGCACTTTCCGAACATATGGCGGGACACTCGCTTTCAATCAATGGAAACGCGAACCCTCGGAGCGTCTGGGCGTTAGCATGGTGACGGCTAGCGGCGGAAGATATATTGCCTTCTCTCCTTTGTTCTACAACCCCACTTTCGGACGCTGTTGAGCTTTTCGCGTTTCCGCCACCACCCGAATTCCTGTACAGTGCTCTTTCATCTCCCTTTCTGCCTTTTTTTTTTCCCTCCAACTATCTTGGCGTCTCTCTCTTCGTTGATCATTTTTTGTTCATTCTTCCAATAAGGAAGATTCCCGCTTCATGTTTGTGTTGTTCACGTATGTTTGTGTGTGGCCATTCGTAAACACGCTTTCCACTTTCGACATATATGCTCTCTTCCGAAACCACCGAAGCCATCATTCCTGTAGAAGACTTGTCTCGAAGTCGAAACGTCGAAATAAACCCTCCGCTGTTGCTGTTACCGAGGTTTCTTACCTTATGTATATATATATATATATATATATATATATAAAATAATGCTGTCCCCTATAATAACCTTGCATGAACAAGCTGCATGAAGGATGGTGAATGTTTGCACACATTTGGCACAGCTATCATTAGTATAGGATATTTTGTATCGAACATTTTGATGATGTACATTTGTGGGTATATGCGTGCGAGTTTTGTAGGTTGCTTAGAATTTGCGGTTCTTCGGCGTTGAGACCGCGTGTGACGCAGGGAATGGTCGTTCCTAGGTGTAGGTTCGTATTCCTAGATGTAGGATCAAGGAAACGTATTTTGTTTTTTCTGAAACTGTTGCGCGAGCCGTTATGTGTGTTGTGTGCTTCTGCACCGGTCGGATCATTGCCTGTTAGACCCTCTCTCCGGGTGTCATCGGACATCATTAGCTTTTTTTTATTGTAAATGGGGAGAATGTGTTCATTGCATATAAGTTCTGTGGCCTTGTTGACAAAACTGTAATGGCCTTATGGGAGTCCGTAATGCTAGTTACGTTTAGCATGTTCCTACCAGCAGGAAACTAGTAGTTGGCGTGGCTGATCAAGGTGACGCCCCCCCACAGCCATTGAAAAACAAACCTCTTCCCGTTTTTATGACGACAAACAAGTTCGATGGGTTGATGGACATAGCCTCTACCGGGGTTTTAGTTGACACATGCGCAAGTGTTTCGGTAATGATTGTGCTTTCAAAGACAGCTTAGGTTGTGAGGTCACTTTCGGAAGGGTCAAAAACACTTCATTTCATGTGGTAAGCTGTGAGCCACAGTGCTCTCTAGGTGTTCTGGCTGTCGACATCTCCGTCGGTGGGCGAACGCTCAAGTTGAAATTCCGTGTTCTTTTAAAGTCAAACATGACGTTACTGTGGGAATTGTTTTGTTGCGCGAATTAGTGCTGCTGTCTACTGTGAGGCGGGCGAACTATCTATAAACACCTCTTCCTTGTTTCATTCCCTGAATAGCCCAAGACTCGAGAAAGCACTGTTTCACAATGTAGGATCTACTTCTTGGTCGTTGTTGGTTGTGTCAGGTAATGCTCGTGCTACTCACGCCCCTATATTTGATGCTTTGGAGGAACCAGTCACCCTAAACTGTGTCATGGACGTCCGTTGGTAACTCGTTGTGTTGCGTGTGTCGGCAGGAGTAGCAAATGCGTGTGCGCGTTTAACAGTTCACAAAAATCCTCTTGCTGTCCCAAGGTATGAAGTTGCTCAATATTAGATCGAAGGATACATTTCGTTGCTCTCTTGGATAACAATAAATCGGTCTGGGTCGACTGTACCGGCCAACAAGCTTCTCCATACGAAGGACAATCCCGTATCCTCAACGGAACGGGACCTGGTTTTGGATGTCCTATTTACACACGTTTCAATCTTTCACTTTGCGCAATATATTTCCAACCTGACACTTCCGGTTTCCCGCACTCGTCACAGCATCAACACGAGATCAGCTCAGCTTGGGGCGTGACATTTAAGCTTAAATATCATAGCTGCGTTTGGAGCATACCAAAAAGGACTGCTTCAATGTCCGCTTCCCGGGTCCGTGTGTTTAAGGTGGTCGTACTGTCAGAAGTTGCAACAGCAGCTGACAACGACAATTTCGGTTTTTGTTTCTTCGTACAACCCAGCGTCGTTGCAGCTGTGTTTTTATGGCTTCGGGACTTTCCTTGAAGGAATTCGATACCTCCTTGTAGCCTGGAAAATCTGGGTTGTGATCCATGTTTCCCGGCAGTGCAACAATATTTAAGGAGAGTCGCTGGATTGCTCGCATGTCCATAGTGTGGTACACACGGTCTTTCCGCATTATGGTGGTTCTCAGTTTTGCGTTTCCCAGGCGCTCCTTTTCTACTGGGAGCATGGCTTCTCTGAACGCATCAAAATATTAAAAAGCCTAATTTGGTTATCCTTTCGCACCCCGTAAAAATAATAAGGGCTGTCTGAGGTGATAGTTTTTATTTGGTTTTTTGGCGTCGGTAACTGAGGTACAGAAGCTGCACAATATCCAGCTTATAACCAGTGCATGCATTTGCGATCATTTTTTCTCACATCCTTTTTCATATCAGTTTATTTTTAGAGATCTTTTCTCTCGTAAAAAACTATGTTGGAATGGCATCCTCAACTTTTTAGGGTGTTTTTCGAACGTGGTCGCATGGCACCTGTCATGTGTCAGGGCCCCCTGAGAGGGGATGCACCAAAACCGCCCTAAAAATGGAAGAAAAGAACAAAGGAATGGGAATTTTGGACTGAGTGCCAGGAAAGCACCAGTAGCTGCAAATCCCTCATGGTAGAAGAGAAACTTCCCCAGTTGGAACGCTGGCTTGAGCGCAAATTTCTTTTTCAGCTTGGAAGGCCCCTTGGGGGAATTTTCGCCGGTGTCTTTCACACCTAAGTATGCACTATCACTGGTGGCCGGTTTATGTATGCACGGTTGCGGTTAGAAAAATGGGGGCATGCACGCCAAACTAGTCTTCATGTCACTACCAATAAAATGCCGGTTGTGCTTTTATTTAGGTGTCGTTATTACATGCCTCAGTGCGGTTAGTCGGCTGTCTTCCTCAATCTATTGGTTCGGGTGTGGGTTGATGTGATGCACAGACATACACAGAAAGAAAACGGACAGCCTCATGATTGTCGCCAGAGTAGAGCTCAGTGGCTTCCAGGTTTTAAATCGTTATGGGACGGATGCATGGCGTTCGTTGGAGGAAGAGCAAGAATCGCAGCGTTGGCCCGAACACAAGCGGGAACGGGTGCAAAAAGAACGGAAAGCTGCTGAACCGGCTTTGCACTTGAAGTTCAGCTCTGTGAAGTAGCGGCGAATTCCTTCCGGATGAACAGCAAATGTCCGGCTTGAACGACGGCGTGAGCCAATATCACTTCTTCGGGGGGCTTTCATGGGATATTTTTGACGGCGTCTCTTACTTATAAGCACGCGCACATGACCCGTTGCCGTATATACATGCGCAGGTTTGTAGTGGAGAATAGTGGGAGGGAGGAGAGGAGGCGTCCACACGCAGCAATTGTTTCATGCCTGTACTAATGGATGGCAAGTCCGTTGCGCGGGTGCGAGATTTAAACGCGGACGTTAAACGGCCCAATGAAACCTGTCAAGAGTCCGTATTCGTAGAGTGGATTTAATTGGTGTGTTAGGCTATGTTCATATTAGGTAAGCGAAACCCGCATCGTGACCTATGGACGTAAACCAGCCATGTCATGCAGTTCGTCTGGGTTAGACGTTAAATGACGTCATTCTTTAAAGTCATTACGATAGTTGCGGCAACGGTCTGAACCAGGCCTTACAAAAAGTCTGAGATGCTTGCGACGCGGGATGGAGAAAGACTGCTCCATGTTTATTGACAAGAACAAAGCTTGGATGAGTCGGAGATTCATTTAGCTAACTGGCTATTAAATATGCTCCAAAGGCAAATTATGATAATGTGTTTTGTTGCGTGCCCTCTGTGTACTGCGTCAAGCTTTGCAGGTCACCCTTCTTCACAGAGTGGAAGGGCAGTGATTTTTTTCGTACCACGCATTTCCGCATCCTTGTTTGAAACAGGCAAAGGATAACAAAAGAACTTCAATGATACAGACAAGAAAAACATCAAATTTCTCACAAATTCAGTGTATTGGTAGAAAACACCCTTGAACATAAAAAACAAACTTATACCAGCGGACACCCCTTTATAGCTGCTCACAGTTGCCATGTTCTCTCGCATCTTCTAACGGCAATCTGTTTGCAATTTGATTCAACCGAGCGTCATCGTGACTCTTCGTACACGTTTTCCTCGTACACGTCACGTATACCAGGTTAATCCTTATGTACCAGGTAAGTTCTTCCACCTGAAATCATGGTTTCATTTTTCCCCGAGTGTCCTGTAGGTAAAATTCCGGAATCTTTTTGATAAAATAACTTTCAACATTTCCATATTTTTATTACTTTCTTTCAGGCACCGAAGGCGATACAGTTACTAAAAACTGCAATTTCATATCTCGAAAGTAGATTAAATACCTAACCCAAATCATGCATCTTGAAAAAGAAACACGCAAGTGAGGGGAGAGAACCCCAGAAGAATTTTTTGTGCAGTGGTTCTCAAGGTGGAGATTACCAATGGGCGCAGAGTTCTCCCAAATTGAATACGCTGACGACAGTGACTACCCTGCCGCGGAACCCACCATAAAGAGGCCATTCATACAAATTACAAGTTTGGTTCTTTCGACAGATTGCCTTTAAATCCATACTGACACCAATTTTAGTGCGAACGTCACTCAAATAAGCTATATAGTTAGAAAAAAGGGAATGACCATGCTACCCAGTAGCTCATTTCCTGCAATAGCACCTATGACGTCATATGCACAGCTGTGCGATTCGCTGAGGCCTGCCAAAGCAAATGGGCATTAGGGGAGACTTACAAGTTTACAGAACGAGGTATTTGCGTTTAAATGTAATGCGCCTAAATTTTACGTCTGTAATAATGGTGGGGTAAACAATGAAAGTTACGAAAATACAAGAAAACATAGGAGTACCAATGCGCACTGATGTTGCAGCTGGGCGCACTATGCTTGTTTTGGTAGCACAGCAGTATGCTGCTTTCGAGTTTTCCTACACAACATGGCCGATTGGCCTAAGTGACGTTGTCTACGTTACCCTGATTGCAAAGCAGGCCCTATTTTTGAGGAAACGATCACTTTATACCGTAAAAAAAACAAGCCAGGCGCCTTTAAGGGGAAAAACAAACCAACGTCAAACAACAGTCCGTGGCTTGGTATGGTACCACCATCTGAGAGTACTGACGGTAAGCAAGGCTGCAGAGCCTAATGACGCACAGGATGTTCGTTGGAATACCCGCCCTTGTGACTTCACAGGAGACATCACAAAAACACACGTTGTGGCGGGAAAATCAAAATGTTAACCTCATTCATTTTTTTTTCAGTGAATACGTCCTCGTTTGTTTCCCTACAAGCACTGATGGCTCTATAAAAGACCATTTCTTTCGAATAAAACCAACTTGTATTTCGTCTGAAAGGCCCCTTGAAGTCCCCGTAGGAAGCTGGTCAACCCTCTGAAAGGTTAAACGCAACTGCCCGCCAAATGACAATGGTCCTAATTTGATTACCCTAGATGGTGAGACCCCACACAAACGGTAAAATAGTGTACATTCGACATACAGGTTTTTGTGCACAATGACTTTAGACATGCCATCATCAGAATGAAGAAACATCATTGACCTCCACCGGTTGCCGCTGGCCAGGTCCAACCCCACACCGCAAATGCGCTTGCGGGCAAAAATAAATATACCGAGCTGTCGGCAAATACACACCCTAATGCTCCGCAGCGTCATGAACAAATGTACAAATTGCCGGTTAGCACTCAGCGCAAAATATTTTCCAAGAAAACAATAAAGGCCCTGGTAACGACGTCATCCCACCTACTGGCGTGTGAGCGTAAACGGTACAAAATGCCATGAAGCTTTGGTGCATCGCAGTAAATATGGCTTCCAGTTTCTGCTGTTCTCGCTATGTTGCTTCCAGTGTCTTCCGAAAGCATTTATTCAAGCAACTCAAAGAAGCCGTCCAACATCACGACATCGATTGCGCAGGCATCGTTCGAGCTCGCAGGCAACGCCGCAACTCGGAAAAAGAAAAGCCTTTTGAACGAGTTTATAATTAATTTGATGGGCATAGTGGAGTTATTTTTTGCTGAGGTACTTTTGATCCCTATTGTAAGTAGTGAATGCTTTTGAGTGCATTCTAAAATATTTGATGTCTGGTCAAAACTGAATAAAGCCTTGGAATGTGCAGTGGAGGTAAGAATGACGTAAAAAAAATATATATATATCTCAGTGTGCTGCGTTCTAGTTAAACTTCCATATTACTCGCTTTTACGGTGCAGAGCCGTGAGAAGGTTTAGTTCGGTCATTGTGCTTGAACCTCCGGTTGTAGAGTTGCCGCCCGCGTGCAACAAACTCATATTAAGTAAAAATTGTACCTTTTGGTGTATGCTTACAATTACAGTTACATGAACATGGGACAACATATTACCAACAACATCTTTGTTGTGGCATTCTGCTCTGATGTAAGCACTTTAACATAAAAATTGGTGGCTACTGAAAACCAGGCAGAACAATTTGAGTAAATGCAATACCCGCATACCGAACAGTGTTGTCTAAGAGAGGGCGCGTCATCAATAAAAAAGGGGGTCATTCTAGGTAAAGTCGGCAGTGTTTAAGCAATAGCGCTGGCGAGCGCGTTTCCATTGAATTGCGAAACGTATATTGTGTGCACCTCCATGGTTTTTTGCTCACAGTAATGTTTTCTTTTCAGAGTCAATTACGGCATACAGCACATCGATAAAATATTGCCGCGACCCATTCATTTGGTTTGTTTGTTTTGTTTATGCCACATGGCTTCGTCCGGCTGTGTTATCGATCCGCCAAGGGAAGCGCGTGTTCTATTCTATATTTTTTATGCCGTACTTATCACCTCTGACAGGGATATTTTGAAGTAATGTCAGCAGCATAGAATAATATTTTATCTATAGTGTTCGGAATGTAATTCAACGGTTCGAGAAAGGCTTGTGCGGTTATATAAATTCAAGCAGGGCAGACGCCGGGGTATTCTTTTTGCTGACAGTGGCTGGCGCAGGTCACTTTGGGGACTGTTGCTTCGCCGCCTGTGTCTTCTTTGAGTTGTTAGGTGAGCACAAGTTCGCTGCAATAATCTTGTGCTTAGTTCAAGCCTACTGCGTGATATTTACCTTAGTGATAATATGTAGCAAAAGTGTCACTTGGAAAGCAGTGCGTTCATTCTAGGCAGGGTAGAGACATCGTTTCTACCTGCACTGGTACGCGCTCGGTTTTCATCGTGATAATCGCCATTTCACCACGGCGACCTTTCCTTCGCCTTTCACGTGAGAAGACACAGGTTTCACCAACCACCTTTGCTATTCATTCTTATAAGTGTTTCAAGGAAGACTCTTTGCCACTCACGTAGTTGATACTAGCTAAATTACTAAACTCATTTACTTCTTGTGGTCACTAATTTGCTACTTGTTAAAAACCACTCTCAAATATTTCCCATGCACACCTAGCTACTGCTTTTCGACATACTACATTCAAATACTTCCTGTGCTCACATAGTGCTACATGTGTAATTTTAACACATTGAAATACTTCCTGTGTTCACCCAGTTGCTACAGGTTACATCAACACACCCAAATGCTTCCTGTTTTAACCAAATTTGATTGTGTAATCCCCACTCAAATCATTCTTGTGCTCACGCAGATACTACGTGGTAAACTACGCCCTCAAATACTTCTTGTGCTCATCTAGATGCTGCGTTGTAAATTTTATGCCCTGAAATACTTTCTGTGCTCACCTAATTCATGCATTTAAATTACTACACCCAAATTCTTCCTGTCCTATCAATGTGCGACTTGTGTAATTTTACCCCACTCTAATTCTTCGTGTGCTCAACCGAACGCTACGTGGCAAATTACCACACTGTAATGCTTTCTGTGCTCATCTCAATGCTGCTTGTTAAGTTACCACCCTTCAAGTTCTTGCTCACATAGTTGCGTCCTAAAATGCCACAATCAAGCACTCCTGTGCTCACGTTGCAGCTGCTTGTTAAATGCCGCATTGAAATACTTCCTGCACTTACACAGTGCCACTTGTGCAATTGTATCACCCTGAAATACTTCCTATGCTCACCTAAATGCTGCTTGTTAAATTACCGCGCTCAAATACTTCCTGCACGTGCCTAGTTTGTGCTTGTAAATTATCATACCTGAATACGTTCTGGACTCACCTGGTTGCAGCTTCTAAATTACCACACTCAATTACTTCCTGTGCTTAATGATGCTTGTGTAAATTTCCAACGCTAAAATATTTCCTTTGTTCACCTATTTGCGGCTTGTTGAATTACCACAATCTTGTATTTATGGTTCTCACATAGTGTAATTGTGTATGTTTTCCACACTGGAATACTTCTCGTGCTCCCCCATATAGTGCATGGGAAATTATCCCTGAAATACTTAATTGTTGCACTAACGCAGTAGCTCCTTGTTCACTTTCCACAATAAAATACTTTCTAAGCTCACAAAGTTGCTGCTGTAAAAACCTCACTCAAGTAATTATGTGTTCACTTAGTGGCGGCTGGTTAAATTACTGCACTCAAATTCTCAATTTGCCCAATCAGTGCAACTCACATCAATGCTGCCTGTAAATTACCACACTGAAATATTTCCTTTTGCTGACATAGTGCGACTTGTGTACTTTTATCACGCTCAAATACTGGCAATGGCCACCAGTTGATGCACGTAAATTACCACGCTTAAATACTTCCTGCGCTCACGTGGTTTTTACAAGTTAAATTACCATGCTCCTATACTTTCTGTGCTGACCTATTTGCTGCCTATATTTATACCACACTCAAAATCTTCCAGTTCTCACATAGTGCTACTTGTGCAGTTTTACCACATCAAATACTTCTCCTGCTCCCCGGCTACTACGTGTAAATTACCACATTGGAATACTTCCTGTCACCAACCAGGTGCTTGTTCTTACGTTAGCACCATAAAATGCTTTCTGTGCAAACCCAGGTGCTCCTTTTTATATAACCACATTATAATACTTCCTATGCTCGCCAAGTCGCTTGTTTTCACATTTCGACACCCAAATACTTCCTCGGCTCACACAGTTGCTGCTTTTACATTACCGTCTCAAATACTGCCCTGCTCGCGTAGTTGCTGCTTGCAAAATTATCGTACTCAAATACTTCCTCTGCCCATTTAGTTCCTGCTCGTTAAATTTCCACATTCCAATATCCAAGATTCTCAAATAGAGCTTCTTGCGTGATTTTACCACACTCTCTTACTGTCGGTTGTCGCACAGATACTACATGGTTATTTACCACACTCAAGTACTTCCTGTGCTCACGTAGTTGCTGCTTTTTAAATTACCACACTGAAGTAAACCTGTGCTCACCTAATTTATTATGAGGTTCAACGCACCGACGCTACACAGGTGATATGGGGCGCCGTATCTGAGGGCTCCGCAATAATTTTGACTACCCCGGTACATTTTACGTGTGCTAATATTTCGAACACAGGCGCTTTTGCTTACCGCCTCTATTAGAAAAGCTGCCGCTGTTGCCTGGAATCGAACGCATGACCTCGGGCTAAGCAGCACAACGCCGTAGCCCCTGTTGTCACTAAGTTGCTGGTTTTAATTTACCACACTCAAATACTTCTTTGGATGGCATAGTGCTACTTCTCAAATTACCCTCCTGAAATATTCCCTGTGCTATTAGGTGCATCTTTCTAACGTATCTTTCTTATCACAGTGTTGCAAGCAATTTTGTACGATCCTCAATAGCCATCCAAAAGTGTACACGCATCGGTGGTCCAAAGCTTTGGAGCTAATCTCGCAAACCGGAGGACCATCGTTTTAATCATACCTAGCGCGAACTCTACCCAAGTTTATTTCAGCTGTATGAACTGCTTTGCTTAGAGGTGTGTCTACGAGTGTGTGTGGCGTCTCTTATTCGCGTTTGTTGCATTTGAGACGTGCCGTGTAGATCTAATTTTTGTCAACATATACTACTCATTTCACAATAAGAACCTACTTCCCCTATAGTTTAAAAACTTGGTGTTAGCCATTGGTTTTGTGGTAGAGCATCATTAACACAGCCGCTGCGCTACGAATGCTTACAACAATAAAAACTCCAGCAGGCTATAGACACTCTGCTTGTACAAGATACAGTCTTAACGCGTAAGCTACCAACACTTCGGAAAACATTTTTAGTAGCAAAAACAAAGCTGCAGTGATATAAAAGGTGCAATTTTATTCCACTCGTTTGCGTAACTTCCTTTAAAATTTCCCAAGGATGTTTGTTGGGTTTCACGGTACAGCTTAACCGCCGAAAGAGGTTACCTGTACCTAGAAAAACACAATTATTGGTCTTAGTCGTACCCGTGTTGCTGTTGTCCTTCGAGACCTCTTAGCTATTCCATGGAAACAAGCGTTTTCTGCATCACAGCATATGCCTTAGACTCTACCACCTTATCGTAATGCTTCGTATTACATCTGGTGCACCACAGATGAATTATTTTGCACAAACAGAACTCAAACGTAACTGCAAAATAAAATAAATACCCCTGTGCTGAGGATCTTGAAACAGAAACACGGAAGTGAGACAGCATGAAAGGATCGAGAAATTTTTTTAGCACCACTCTGGCAAAATTTGTCAAACTTCCGCAACAAGTTAGAGTCCAAATCAATTTGCAATCCTCCTGTCATATTGGTGTACCTTGGATATCAACGAGCTTCATTGGGCATTGAAGAGAATTTGTCAACCTCCTTTCTTGCTCGCACTGCGTATTCTGGCTCAAATCAACACACTTTTCTGTGTTTTTCAGGCGATAAGGTGGTATTTATTTAAAAAGCTAGAAAGAAGAAACACTAACACGCGCGGTTTCCGCTGCGCGCGCTCAGTAATAGCCGTGACGTCCATAAAAAGTAATACGGGATAGGACTGTGTCCACGATTAGAATTCTAACCAGTTTCACTTTTCGGCTCTGTGAAACAACATGCTTGGAATCCGACGCTATCTTTCGATGAGCATTCTCGATCTCAGTGATCGGATTATCACGCTTGTGCCATGTTGTGTCGGCTAAAAAATACGTACGGTAAGTTAAGAGCACAGCTTGGAGTCGTAACAATCTTTAGCTGAGGTGTAGGCAGAGGATGAACACCCTTCGTGACACCGAAGACGCTCAAATGCGATGCGATTTCCCCCATCTTTGGAGCTTGGCTGGGCCGGGCTTGCATCATAAGAGGCGTGCAAGAGACCTCTCGAAGAGAGTTCTGTGCTTATGGCAATACCACGCCAATAAGAACTCGCCAGTGCGTCAGTGTCAGCCTGCACGCCTTCTGCGAACTCGCTCGTGGAGCAATAAACGTGAAAGCTCAAAATAGCAATTTCAGTGTAGAAACCATCGCCCAAACGTCAAACAATTCACTCAAAATAACTGCACTACCGGGGATTCAAACTTGCAACTTGGAAGATCAACATAGTGCTCCAGACCACTCAGCCTCGCGCCTGGGATGCCAGGGCCGCAAATACAAGGAATATGATCATGTATGGACTGCATACATTTTTATTTAGTTTTACATTTCAGGCTGCTTAAATGACTATTTCCTGTATAGTGCTCGTGCAGTGCACGTCCCTCAAATTTCTACAATATTTTGCGTCTAGCCAGTGAATTGCTGAGACGGAAAACCTTTCGCAGATGTGTGGTCGTGCTTCTGACCACCGTGCTAGTTTACCGAGTGCTAAAAGGTGCTTTCTACACCCTGGTTTAAAAGTTGTACGTTAAAATTTTCGGTTGGTTTTGATTCCGTAGTACCAATTATCACTTCGCTGACTGTTTCAAGCCTTCTATTGGCTATAGAGTATTTCCGTAGTGTAACCATCAGTTAAGCGTCGCATCTACGCTTGTGTTGAGCGATGTGGACTCAGAGCTTGATACAGTCTATAAAATACTAAAAAAAAGGCACATTCTTCTTGGCACAAACCTGCCATGGCTTAGTTTCAACGGAGTGAATTATTTACGAGGACCACCAGGGCTGCTGGCCGAGACCGACAAATCGCTGGTTTGACTGATTCTGTCGAAGCGTCGGCAAGTCGCGCAGTAGCCAGGTCAGGCCAAGCCATCTTTTTGTGACGCCATACGAAATTTACTAGAAAATCGGTGAGGATGCACAGAGGAGGATAGCATTTTCGAATTGATTTTTCTGCTGAATAAACTTGTGTAAATCAAGCAAGAGGGGTTGAAAGATGACCGAGAGACTCTAGAATACAGTGTGCAATAGTAATTCTGCAATATTTACATATCACTTCAGCGTCCCTTTAGTCATCACAGAGAAAAACATACGCCGAAAGATTCATGGGAAAAGTCCTTTCACGGGCGTTTTTGTATAACATGAAGCACCGAGACAGGGTATGTTTGAGAAATTTTTTAAGTACTTACCAACATACTGTGGGTCTTGAAAGAGTAACACGGAAGGGAGGAACAACGAATAGACACCAGCATTTTTTTTGGCTCAATCTTACTGAAGTTATAGATTACTCAAACGCACACAATTCTACCCAACCTAATGCGCCAATAGTGACTGCTCTTGGAGTGAGCCCACCTTATTATCTCTTGGGTAGTCTGTTTCATAAGTGTATCAGACATAGTGGGCAGTGTAAGTAGGTGATTCCTTCTTAATAAAAGTTCGTTGAAAGTGCGGTCTGTCTCGTGTCGTCTCTCTTCAGTCTTCGTTCTTTTTTTTGCGCAATTTAAGCATAGCTGTAGACCTCCTTAGAGGTCTACAGCTATGCTTAATCTACGGTATTTACAGCTGTAGAGCTGTAAATACCGTAGATCGAGACAGTACAAAATTGTGAGTTCCAATTACCCCAAAATTATTATACCACTCACAATAACGAGCTTTTACACTACTATCATTGTGGGTGAATCAGGATCGTTGATTTAGCGGGAATCACTGAAAACCTTTTCTGGCCAGGGACGTATAGCGAAGTTAGACCGTTCAATATCTGCTTACAATATTGGTCGACCGAAAGAGTACCAAAGTCTGCGAATGAAAGTTTGACATCCAGCCAAATGCAGCCATACGTCTGCAAAGCAAAGCTATACAGCTTTCTCAGAAACTTCGCAGCTGAAGAAAAACTTTTCCTGGCTCAGAATTGGTCCACGTCCACGGTAGTCCCCAATACCCTTGAGGATTTCCCCTAAATCTGGTGAATCTACTAAACACTGTTTCAGGCACCCAACACACTCGGAAGCTGTTAGAGCAACAAAGAGCTACTGCCATATGGGTTAGTGCAAACATCCCACTCAAGTGATGAAAACAGCACTGCAGAGACAATGGCCAAGTCGAGGTGTGAATAAGTGTTGTGTGCTATAATATGATATGTAGGCTTGTTTTTGTTAAATAGGCATGCTCCTGAAGATAATAGAAATTTTTCGATTACGCGGCCTCGGGAATCCGTGCGGAGAGAGCCCCAGAAAATGTTGTGTGCATTGACGTCACCTTTACGTATAAAAGGTTCTGGAGCTGATGTACAAGGCCCTCGAAATCGGAGCTTGAAAGCTGGAAATGAGAGGGATGTAAATGAAGCACAGTGTTATTAGCCTATGGAAAATTATGGTTCTATTGGCAATAGCATCAAGGACAGTCTTTAATTGGATAGGGTGGCATGCCAATGATTTTCGGGCAATGATGGCCACACCACCTAAAGATGTACCACCACCACAACTGTCCTACCCAAAGACCATGTAACTATTCAAGAAATTTGTTTGTTTGGAGTTTAAATCTTTTTCTTGTAGACACATCACACTTGGCTGATTGCAATGCAATATTTCGTAGACATCATCGATATTTAAGGAGGCCTCTACAGTTCCACTGGAATATAGTTTCTGTTCCCATTATGTGCCTTTCAGAGCTACTGGATTGTGAGTGTGGGTTCATGTTTTCTCTATCGGGGCTTGTATTCTTGGAGCGGGTTTGTTTGGCTTTTCTGATGGTTTGGGCGCCGCAGCCCGTTCCTTGCGCAGCGATGCAGACAAGAACAGTCCGACGTCCACTTCCTCATCAGATGTTCGGGGGGTGTCCGGCGGACCGGTCCCCCTGGACTTGGCCCCCTTTCGGGTGCATTTGGTTTCAGCCGCAAGTGCCGCGGGCGGGGTAGGCGGCGGGGCTAGAATGGGTGCCTCTGTGCGCCATATACCCGGTCCATCTCCTCCGTGCCCTCAGTTTTCCCTAGGGCTGGTGGAGAGGAAACAGTGAGAGTGGCAGAGCTCCTAGCGGCAATCGCAATCGCCACATTTTCTGGTGTCACCCCACTGGGCGATTCCTGACTACTCTGGAATTCCGAAGGCAGTCCGGCAAGAGTCGGGGTCCCCGCAGCCATACAGGTGTTGTAGAGGCAGCAGGTGGCTGCTCAGCTGAGGGTTAGGATAACAACACGTCAGCAAGAAGATTGCACTGTGTTGTCGTGCTGACCAAGCGCCGCCCAACCCCCGGCGGGCGGCGTTTGCGTACGATGTGGCCGAATGCAGCTTGTGCTTTTGGCGCGCTTCTCGATAGGTGATGTTTTCTTTTACTGTCATGGGAATTATTTCCTTTTCACCCTTGAACTGTGTACACGCACGCCAATAAGCAGCGTGCGGTCCGCTGCAATTAGGGCACTTCTGAGTGGTGGTTTCTGAGTTTCTGAGGAGTGAACTGTCTCAGCACAGTTGGCGCAGTCAACTTCCGCCTGTATGATTGGGTTCCATGTCTGTATCGTTTGCACTTAAAGCAGCGCCTCGGATTTGGGACATGCGGTCGTACGTTGCAGCTACGAAAACCCAATTTGACTTTTTCTGGAGGCGTTGTGCGATGAAACGGTAAAATTAGATGCTTTGTTGGAGTTTCTTGATTTCCTCTCCGAATTACGATTCGTTTTACTGCAGTTACACCTTCAGGTTGGAGCCCCTCAAGAAGATCTGCTTCCATCTAAGCCTCTAGTTCTTTCTCTAATATGGCTCCTTGGGAGGCGTTGAGGGTCTGGTGAGATGTCACAGTTACTGTCAAGTTGGCCAACGTCGTCTGTTTCAGTAGGTTCTAATTCTGATTTTTCCTTTTTACTTCGACCAGTACATCACCTGATGCGAGTTTCATAGCATCAAAGTCTGAACCAACAATATACTAAATGCATTTTGCCAACAGAATGACAGACTTCTTTGCAACAGGAGTGGTTCCTGTAGAGATAATGAGAAGAAATTTGTTGAAATGTTCTGATTTACCTTTAGCTAGTACTTCGGTGCGGCCCCTTTTAGGGGGCTGATCATTGGGTTCCGGGGATAAAGAATAAGCCATACGATATTGACAAAAGCAGATTTGGGTACTTCCTTCGCTTGGTTTTCCCTGATGCCGAGAGACCCGGAGCTCCCTGCCTGGTAACCTGACAGGGAGCCCATCCACCAGAGCTTGACCTGTGCTCCGACAGCCACCCTTTTGTTTTCTGCCCATCACCTTACAACTCGTAGCCACGGTAGATTACAGCAAGAATATGGGGGGCTCGGGGTCCACAGTGTCGCCAACACCGTCCCCAAGATTACTCAAGGTGCCTTGTACGGGGTAACGTGTGATCACTTGATGTTTCTCACCTACATAGCATATAGAAATCGCAGATAGCAGTTCCGCAAAATGATGCTGAGCAGATAGTTGTTCTGCCAAAGTTTACAGGGCATATTATTAGAAGTACACAAAGCACAAGATTCCCTACACTAGTGGTTGAACAAGTTTTTAAAAAATGGCAAGGTATTGGCCTTTTAAGCAATAACACATGAGCAAGTGTTTTCGCAGATTTTGTACCCGTTTTTTTTTTCGTTTTGTGACTTATATGCCAAGTACCGGCAATTGGCCAATGTGATTCTCTGCAAGAAAGATTCCATAATCCTCTACTGTGGAGATGCTACACGTCACATTCATAGATTCAAACGCATTAAAATGGGCTCCGTGCGCAGCACATGACATGGCGGAAGCAGTTTTGGGGGCATCGGTATACATATTTGAACACTGGTACTTCTCCTGCAGTGCCAGAAAGTGCTGGAGGATTTCATTTCTCGGTACCCTATTTTTACCGAGTTGGATGAAAGATAAGTCACACGACACAGTGCGAAGGTGCCATGGTGCTATAGAATCAATGCAAGATAATTTCAAGATGTTTAAAACGGAGACATTAAGTAAAGGCGCCTCCCCTCTCACTCTTCCTGAGAAAGGAGTGGTTGAACAAGTTTTAAAAAGTGGCAAGGTTTTCGCCTTTTAAGCAATACCACATGATCAAGTGTTTTCGCACATTTTGTACCCATTTTTTCGTTTTGTGACTTGTATGCCAAGTACCGGCAATAAAAAAAGAGCAGCGATGGTCCAGGGGTTCCAAGCTTATTTCATTGGACCATAGATCGAATGATATCCAGTGCTAAATTTAGCCATTTGTTTCTAACTCAATTAGTGACTTTCTTTAGACACACGTTCAATGGAAGCAGGGCGTCACTACGAGAATTTTTTGACGTGTTTCCTTTTTAAGAAGCCAGACATCTGCCGTACATCGACAATTTTTGCCCCGTGTAATTCGAAATTTCGCTAAATGTAACTAAATTGTACTATAGCATATTAATATGGCATTTTACTAATACCTCACATTGTCCGTGTTGGCACACCTCGTTTGTGGTAGAGCCTGACTTTACCTTGGCAGCTGCAGTAGCATTCGCTTGAAATATTGCATAAGTTCGATTGGTCATAGCATTGACGCTCAGCACTTACTAAATTCTTTGGTGACGCGTGAGCTTGTTGCCCTTTACGCAGCTCATTTAAAAGAAAAAACAAAGCTACACCTATACGGGAGATGCTATTTCGTTACACGCATGTGCGGAACCTTTTTCTCGGGGCACTTACGTGTATTGATGTCAACGACTTCGTTAGTGCTACATCGCATTTTTAATGATTTTCTTCGCTTCATTCTTTCCCTTTTGGCAGGAAATACTTCAACCAGCTTCTTTTCTACAAAATGTACGCGCCTTTTTCTTCGCTGTTGCTTCTTCGTCATATGGCGCGAAGGACGTCAGCAAGCAGTCTGTGACCTGTTCTTCTCATGCAACATCACGTTCTGGTGCGAGGTGGCATGCACTGCTCGACTTTTTTGTTTCCAATTCATTGTTTTGTGAACTTGTGAAGCAGGCACACTGCTACTGAAAGCACTATTCTTGACCAATCACCCAAGTGTGCATGTCTCATGGCGAAAGGAACAACAACCTGTGTTCCACGCTGGGAAGCCGCAGAGTAACAGCTCGCAGACCACCCAGTTGCTACTGTGCTTACCCGGGGTCGATTCCCGTTAGCTCACCTACATTTCTTTACTTTTTTTGCAGCGGCGTCCTTTTTATCGCCCGCACGCAACAACAACGGCGTTTTTTTCCAAATAGGGCACCTAAGACATTCCAAGGACTCTAAAAATCGTCCCGACTATACATTACAATAAAAATATTTAAAAAATTATATATTTTCTAGATATCATGTTTCATAAAATGACCCCTGAGCGGCAAATAGCACGAGATTATACCGATATCACCCAATATAGCGGCTCATATAGCCAGTTTCCTTCTTTCCCTCCTGACTCATTAGCTGCTGGCCTCGAACGCCATGTGCGTCTTCGCGCACAAACCGTTCTATATTACGCTGCAATACCAATGGAGTCGTACGCTTATTCTGGCAGATTCATGTTTCTGCGAGTGTCCCTTGAAGAATCTTTTTACATTTTAAAAACGTAAAGGTACTGTGAAGTACAATAATTACTTACCCTCGTATTTTTGGGCTTTAAAAAACGAGCATGTGAGAAAAACCAATAACACATCGCACTTTCATTTCGCGCCGACATAGTCAAGTTAAAAATTACTGAAGCACCCAGAAATCTTCCAAAAGCTAATACGCTAAGAACTTATCGAGCGCAGAGACTACGTGAATTTTTTACCGTTACACAGCGCAAAAACCTACAACAAAGAAAAAACACACACAAACACACAATTAAACGAGGGAGGCCCATGAACACTCTTGGTAGGTGAAAAACGATTGGCGAAGAACTGAAGACACTGTTATTTGACTACCATACATACATGCCCTGGAGGAAAAGCCTACTGGCTGGAGGAAACCTCCCGGTGTAGTCAATTTGGCAAGCGGTCTCATGTTATTCTCGGCCGGTTTTGTTTTTCCGGGCGCTTGGGGTGACGCAGCCACCGGAAGATTTCCGGAACCCAGTAGGATTTGTTCCCAGCTGAGCTACTGGTACTTCCTAAGGGCATAACAAAAAATGATGCATCGTACACCTACAGCTATCCAAAGATGTGCTGCTGGTCGTGGCCACGTCAGTTTCTCTATTCAAGATCCACTTCCCACACCTATGAGGACAATCCGACCTTTTCGAATTGCTTTCCTCAGGCTTCGGAAACTAACGTACAAAAACCACCATTTGCGGCCAGGTGTATGTAAAAGAAAGCGAAGCTTTAGAAAGTGCTGCGGAGTCTTGTGTTAGAGGCTGAGTAAAGCTAAATCTACATAAAAGCAGTTGTGGCGGACATCTCCTGCTACTCCAGTGCCTATATGAAGGTGTCCATTACTGTGCATGCGCTTGTTTGTCATGTTAGCGCCGTAATACACTACAGCAGCCACACAAGTTGCTTGGGTGGTGAAACGCGAGTGAACCTAGCAGTGTAACCATGCTAAGTATATGCCGGAATAGGACGTTACCGGTTGCAGTGGCCAAGTGGCTAAAGCAGGAGCGCATTAACAGAATTTTGCGGATTCAATGGTGGATCAGGTCATTTTTTGGGATGAATGCGAAATAGCCAGGCATGTAATCCAAAGTTTTGGCACAAGTTAAAGATCATCACATCGTCTAAATAAATCCGCAGTCTTCCCTGCGTTGCGGAGTAAGTTCTGCTACAAAGACCTGGTGTAATGTAAAAGTTCCACTCGTCTTGAGAAAATACCAACTGTGATGGGGTTTAACCCGCGCCAGAAACCCTCACCGAGCGGTGACGTCATAACGCTCCCTGGCAGAGCTGGTCTTTCAAGAACACTCGGTATGCCAACGTTGCGTGCTCTCACGTGTTCTCACGTCAGTTCATGTGCCTTCGCGCTTCAAGTCGGGAGCACTAAAAAGCTCGCCCAACCGACGCCGAGCAGGCGAAGCCGCTTGCCGCTGGTTCTAGCGGGTGCTAAAGCGGTCTACCATGGAAATTTTATAAAAAACCCATTCAGTATCAATCAACGAGTTTTTTGAAACACTTGCCAGGAGGCGGCCACTATTGCTTGCGACGTGGCGGCTGCCGGAACTTGATTGATGATCTTCTGCTGGGCTTGTAGGTCTCAGCTGAGCGTGAGAGCCGCCCAAATATTTATGGCATGTTCGTTTTCTTATATCTGTGGGCACGTTTATAATATTGTGGACCACGCTAACCAGGCATTCGCAATGTTTCCATTTGGATTGAAATATACATGGGTAGATTTTACTAAGCAGTTGCGGATTTGGGTAATTCTAACCTTTCATTTTCGCCATATTGCCTCTTCTTTTTGCCGAGTTTCCGGTCTGACACTGGGCATTATTTTGTTCTTAGTCTATAAAATTGCGTTATTGCTCAGAAGGTGAACATCCTGTCTTTTTCAGGCAATGTGTGTTCTTTGGAAGGGTTGCCTGACCCTGCCCAGAACCTAAGTCCCCGGGCGAGCTTGTTTGCTCCTTCATGTCAATGAAGGCCTCTGGGAATAATGACAAAGTCTGCAGACAAAATGATCCGGGCCTGCCAATCATGGAGAATTTTCAGCGGCAATTTTAGCAGTTCATTGAGGTGCAATACCTGGTCTCCAACTATGACAAAGTTGGTGCCAAAGAAGAAGAGCGTCACAATTGAAAAGAAGTGCGGCGCAATATTCGTCGCGCCGTGTCTTGAGAACAAATGTGATGACTTTGGTCATATCTTGAATATTGCGCCGGTGAAGAGTAAGCGAAACGACAGCGAGTCACAGAAGATCCGCAGTTCCGAGCTCGCGTACTATGTACGTACTTTAATCGCCGAGTGCTCATTGCTCTTTCAGGACTCACGATGACACCACGCAAAAACTTCACCGAGTCTACGGCATAACCACGCAGAAAGCTTGGCTGAGTCTCCAAGCATAACCACGCATAACATGAGAAGAACCAAGAATAAGCTCGGCGCGGCCTCCAGCTTCGCTGTTTTCCTTGTTTTTGAGCCAAGTGCGAAGCTAGGAAAATTTATTTTAGTGCGGAGAGCCCTATGGAAAAGATATTTAGCAAATGGTCAGCGTTAATGCAAGAAAGATGCAGAGTAGCCTAACATATCAACTTCAGAGTACCCGTTACAACTGTCAATGTAAGGGAAAGGGGCAAAACAAGATTTTATAAGTACAATTTTTTCAGTTTTCTTCTTGTATTTTGCAGAAAGGCTTAACCGGCGTGCGTAAACCACACGGAGTGCCTCTAGCGCCGTAACTTAACAGCCACCAACCCATTAGCCGTTTTAAAGACGATAGTCTTTCCTGGGCGAGTTGAACGGGAAAATTTGGTTGTATGTCTGTCTGTCGGTCTGTGTCTGTTGGTCTGTCTGTCTGTCTGCCTATCTGTCTGTCTGTGTCTGTATGTCGGTGGCTTATTCAGCAAGCCAGCCAAAGTAAACCGGAGGCTGCACCACAGTCTTATAAACTCACCACCAAATCTAAACGTATAAATCCGGTGTTAATATACATACTTGTCAACATCGTTGAACAAAAAACCACACATTACGCATTTATACAAAGAAAGTATGAGTGATATTTGCAGTGCTGCTTAATTAAAAATTTACGTAGGCTTGCTTTTGGGCCAGCTTTAAAATACTACATGAACTGCAGACAACTGTCGCCTGCTGTTGCCCGCGCTACCTGGCGGAATTTGAAAAAATCAAGTGGCAACATCAACAAAAGGTTCCACTACATAGGTTCGTCAGTCGGCTTGGAACAGTCGTGGAATAGGGCAACGTGGTTCTAAAGGTGTTGTAGTAGGGTGCTTCAGTTCACGCGCGCCTCCGCCGTTCCACAGCGCTGGCATCGAGGCGCTCGAGTTGGAGCAGTGGAAAGCGCTAAATTTAAATTGACTTGAGTAAACCTCTGGCCTGTAATCTTGAAAGAAACGAGACGGAACAGGAACACCATGAGAGCTACGCGAGACAGAAGGGGTGCATTTACTTGCAAGGGGCGGAAGTAGACTATCGTCTTGCGTCGCCATTTGCAACAAAGGGAGCACATACGCAGCCATTTTTTTAACGGAGCTGTTTAGGCTTGAGCTTGGTCAATTGGCGTTCTCCTAAAATTACAAAGAAGAAATACTGAGCGCACGGGATCGTTCCCCTCGGGAGAAGCGCCCGGAATTGTCGAAGCTTGTGCCACTCGAGGAGCTACCAAAAACAAATACCAAGAGAAAATACCGAGCGCATGTGAGCATGTGCCAAGTGATGAGCCCCCGGTGGGGTCCATATTGATCTTGAAGAATTGTCTGCCTAGGGATGGTAGCGTTATCTCTCATATTCTGTTCTCGGCTGTTCACGTGCGTTCGCTCCGGTAGTGGGGCGCACATACTGAGCTTTCGCTACAAATGCAGAGTTCGCGAAGCCGTTTGCGCCGGGTCTAGCGCGTGCTAACGCAGTCCACTTTGGGTGATGTGCGAAAGGCTGCGAACAAAACGGTCAGGGGCTGCCAGTAATAGAGAGCGTTCAACTGCAAGTTCTGTAATACGTGTGTAGGAACAGCCGAGTCTCCCGCGAAGGGAGACCAGCCGCAAGCTGTGCTGTTTCCCCAGACTCGCACCACTAGTGAAGATGCACAAAGGTTTTTCGGTTACTAAATTCTTAATGATATTTACAGCACGTCTTAAGTGACCATGCAGAAAAAATACATTTCTGTGTATGTGGAAAATGTGGTGCCTAATAGGGCCCCCAGCGCATGTCCGGTAGCGAACAATGCTTTATTTAATGAGTAATAAGGAATTCGGTTAAAAGCTCGATTTTTCTGCCAAACGGCATGTTTTCGGACGTCTTCTATCACGTAACAAAGACAGCCTTCACGCGAACCTTAGTGCACTGTTTACTCTGCAGCGTAATCCGGAACGCCCTGTTTACCGTTCCTAGATGCGCCTCTATACACCGCAGAACCGCTATCTAGCTTTGCTTTGTTTCAGAGCGCATTTTCACCTCAATTGTTTTCGTTACGGTAGGTAGTAAGCGTTTCACAAAACTAATAAACAAAAGGCACATTCTTCCTGGCACAAACTGGCCTTGGCTTAGTTTCAACTGTGAAGGATTTACGAGAACCCGCAGGGATGACGGCAGAGACTGACTGAACACTGGGCCGACTGATTCTGTCGAAGGGTCGGCAAGTCGTGCAGTAGCCCGGTCAGGCCAAACCATCGTTTTGTGACGTCATACAAAATGTCACATAAAATCGGCGAGGATGCACAGAGAAGGACACCAATTTCGAAAGCATTTTCAAAGTGATCTGCATCATCAATAAACGTGTATAACCAAGCGAAAGTGGTCGAAAGGTGGCCTAGAGACTCCAGACTATAGTTTGTCTGCAATATTTTTATATCGCTTCAGCGTTCCTTTAGCACCAAGGAATCGGTTAGCGCGAACAACGATGACGAACATAAAAGAGCAAAAAAACGAGCGCAACTTCCAACTTTATTTTGCGTGAAATTGCAACACGCATATATACCTCCCATCGGTGTCACCCTCTATCCTGTCCCCAGTTGCACCACCAAATAAGGCGTACGAAGAATCACAAGTCATGTACAACAAATAAACCAAAACGATTCGATAAAACGGTGTAACAAAACAGCATGCACCAGATAACAGATTTTACTTAGTCATTGGTACGTCGTCCACAATAAACACGTGTCGCACTTGAAATCAGATGAACGAAAAAAAACAGAGCCAAAAGCGCATAAAACCACTGAGAATAAATTGATAACATAACAACATGGGTGAAAGAATTCAAGTGAAGAACATCACAGCTCGCATTTCCGAGACATATGGGAAGTTAAAGCGAATCAAACTTCAATACCTAAGAAGCTTTTTAGCATTAACACGTGGCCACCCTAAAACCAAATATGATAAAATGAAAGCATAAAATCTGAGTCAAAAGGCATAAAAACGGAATAAATAGAATAATAATTTGCGAGAATGGAAGTGGTGACCCACACACCGAGTGCGCATGCCAATACTTACCAAAACCCTAACTATGCCTAAAAACATCGAAGTTCGGTTAACCATTACCACATAAGAAGGAAAACTCAGTGGGTAGGAGGCTTCGTGAGGGCGTGCTAACGCAATCTTTCCCAAAATCTCTAATTCTGCATTCTTCAATAATTTCTCCCTCTCTTTTATCTTCAGCTCGTGCAAGGAATTTGGTACCTTGAAGCTTGGGAACGCAGCCGCAGGGATTGCCATACATAGCCAGATTCCCCAAAGATTTATTTTTATTTTTTTCCACAAATATTGTGCTCCCGGGCTCTGTAATTAAAACAGCGCCCTGTTTGACCAGTTTTAAAGGCATTTCGTTTCAAACGTTGTCTACAAAATTCGTCTAACCTGCAAAAAGGTATACATCGGTTAAACTAGGCGCTGTTGTACTGAGAGCGTGGGAGCACAATCTTTCTTTTACAATTATTCTGTGGGGCATCTGGCCCCGCATTGTAAACCTGCGGCTGCGTTCCCAAGCTTGAAGATACCGTATTCCTTGCACGAGCGAAATATCAATGAGAGTGAAAAATTATTGAAGCCTACAGAATTAGAGATTCTGAGAAAGATTGCGTCAGCACGCTCTCGGTAAGCCACCTACCCACTGAGTTATCCTTCCAAGGATGCAATGTTTAAACGAACATCGATGTTTTAGGCATTTTTAGGATTTTGGTAAGTATTGCCACGCACACTCTAAGTTGGTCACCACTTCCATTCTCTGATGTTATTATTCTATTTTTTCCATTTTTATGCCTTCTGCCTCAGATTTTATGTTTGATTTGTTTTAACTTCTCATATGTCTCAGAAACGCCAGCTGTGTGGTTCTTCACTTGAATTCTTCCACCAATATTGTCATGTTATTCGTTTTGTCTTAATGGTTTTATGCCGTTTTGGTTCTGATTTTATTCGTTCATGTTTGATTTCAAGAGCGACACGTGTTTATTTTGGACGACGTACACAGTCTATGTAGTATCTGCTATCTTGTGCATTCTGTTTTGGTACACCGTTTTATGGAATTGTTTTGTTTTGTTTGTTTTACTTCACTTGTGATTCTTGTTACGGCTTATTGGGTGGTGCAACCGGTGGTAGGAAAGAGGGTAATACCAATGGGAGGTATTTAGGTGTGTTGCTTTTTAGGCAAAATAAAGTTGGAAGTTGCGCTCCTCTTTTGTGGTCTCTTCTTATTCGTCGTTTGCGCAAGCCTATTTGTGCGTACGTCATGAACCAATTACCCAGCAATCAAGTCCTACTATGTCCCTTTAGTCTTCACACCGAAACACATTCGTAGAAAAAGGCATGATGCAAGTCCTTTCCCTGGACTTTTTGTTTAAGATGAAGCACCTAGACAGGGGTTTAGATCGAAATGTTTGAAGTACTTACCAATATAGCGTGGGTCTTGAAAGATATACACGTAAGGGAGAGACAACAACATTACTTTTAGCACAATCTTAGTGAAGTCAAAGACTGACATATTGTTTGGCCGTCCGGTTCAGTGTATGCTTGTTTATTTTCTATTTTCTCTGTTGGCGTATAAGATTCCTCGAAATCGATCTCGGGCTACTTCACCGTTCGAGGGCGTAACAAGACGCTATACTACTTTTTTAACACCATAGATATTCAGACCCCGCAAAAATATCCCGAGCGAGTACCGATTACCCAATTAGTTTTCCTCAGAAAGACACTAAACCTCGCTTCCTCGAAAACCTCAAACTACGGAACACATACTTAACTTTAAGGCTTGGCGTCAGCAAGGTCCAAACCGAATTTCCAGATACGATTGTGGGCCCAGTGTAAACAATTAGTGCCTTTATATAACCGCTTCCCTCAGGCTGTGGAACACAAACTCAATTTACCACTTTGTTCTGACGCGTCCCACGCCCTTTTTTATGCGCAAAGCCGCTGGCTGTGGTGCACATACTTCGTTTTATCTGAGGTGTAGCTTAGTCGCCATCGAATAATCGGACATTTTATGCAAAAGATTCAGTAGATTTATACGGTACGACATTTTTGAGGTCGAAATAACCCTAACTTTATACACTATTTAGAATCAACGAGCTGTTACTCTACTATCATCGTGGGTGACCAAGAATTGTTGATTTAGCAGGAATCACTGATGACCTTTCTGACCAGGCACGCATAGTGAAGTTACACAATTCAAATGTTGCAGGCAATATTGGTTGAGAGACAAAGTTCTGTAGACTGCGAATGAAACTTTGACATCCAGCTCAATGCAGCCATACGGCTTCGAAAGGAAAGCTATACAGCCTTCTCAGAAACTTTGCAGGTGAAGAAATCTTTTTTGTGGTCCAGGATTGGTCCAGATCCACAGAAGTCCCCAGGACCCTTGAGGATTTCCCCTAACTCTAGTCAATCAACAAAAGACTGCTTCAGGCACCCAACACACTCGATAGCTAATAGAGCACGATAGAGCTACGGAGCATGAAAGACGTTTAAACAATGACGACATTTCACGTCTCAGCTAACCGAACTGCATGACATAGCATTTTTACTTCGAAGAAGTACATGCCTATTCCCGGCATTTTCGTTCCGGTGTCATTGATTTACTCGGTGGCGCTCCGGGGCTCCTCCTCACCATCGCTTACACCTCTTTCACAAATATTTTCCCCCTCGCCTCTTCCTACACCTCTTTGCAAATTGCGCAGTCTGCAACTAAGAGCAGTATGCTGTTAACAGATGATTGCAAAAAATAAGGAGAAGCACACATGGGCGTAAAAATGCACTATTACTGCACTCCCTAATATAAAATTTGTGCGCAGCGCGAATTGAACTGTTCCAGGTCACGCCGCATTTCTGCTGCGTCTCAGGAAGTGTTCGCCTGATCAGCGAACGCACGCCGGCATGCGCTTCTCTGCTGGTACCTCGCAGCGCGCTGCCGCCGCTGGCCAGCATGTTGCAAATGCCACCCCCGCAAATACCACTAGTTTCGGTCACGGAACTTGCTCCGAGGTTTCGGTTTACCCTCCACAATCTTCTCCGCAAATGTCACGTAATTTTGCGATTTGCAAGGAATGAAACAGCATCTAGGGCACAGAGCAAGAACAAAATATAAGGGGAAAATGAGCTTCCTGGGGCAGCTTGATAACGTCACAAGCACTTGGCCAAGTTTCCGGCATCTGGCTGCAAGTGACGGAAGTGCGCGGTCATCGCCACTGCCGGCGTGCGTTCTGTTCGCGCTCGCCTTGTCGAACCCGTCCACGGCATCGCGTCGGTATTTCGTCGGGCCGCCGAAACATTCTGTGGGTGAAGCGAGCGTGTGTGCGCTCTTCTGCGCCTCCGTTTTCTGAAGAGCCCGCCCTCACGATTAATTTTCTGCCAAATATAACCAGGTAGTACGAGTGAATAAAACGGAAATTTTCTTTTAGTGCGTAAGCAATCTTTTCTGTGCATCAATCCCAAAGTACAAACCTCTAAACGCCAAAAAATATAAAACCTGTAAACACACGGCCTTATCTCGCATGCAATGCGCACAAAGCGAGATGAATGCACCGGCCAATTTATTGGTTATGTGACAGTGCACTGAAAAGTGCCAGCATCACCGGTGTTGCGGGACGATGACGACCCCGCACGCGCTCGTGCGCTACGTCCGAGATAAACCCGAGTTCTGTCTCCCCGTCACGCAGCAGCTTCAGCGCATATTGCTTATCGCCTTCCGGCAAATCTGCAAGAAACAGTATTGTTTTTGATACATTCAACCAGGTGCCGCTATGAAATTGTTCGCCGCCGCAGCTGCGGAGCTCCTTAGGTAGCTCTAGTTCTCATTGTGACATTATCTAGTCGCTGGATCGCGCCTGCTGCAATGGGCGTTTTTTCTTCTATATATTAAGTGCAATACACTTCTTAAGCGACCCTGAACCTGCGTCCACCGGCGATGTCCGCATCACATACCCACGTGGGGGATTGGCCGGGAATCTCTTCGTCTTCCTTGGCAACGGGGGGAGATGGGCGCGCGCTGCCTGGCCGTTGACATGGCACATACCCACGTGGGGCATTGGCCAGGAATCGGGCGTGAGAAGGGTTAATGCACCCGCTTAAAGGAGTACTGACACGAAATTTCAAAGCTGAGATCCGCTCTAGCAATAAAGTACAACGACAACACAAATAGGTGTCTGTGAATAAATGCATCTTTCTTTCTTTGTAATTGTGTGTGTGTGTGTGTACTCTCTTTCGCGAACATTACCGAACCGCGCAAATTCAACTCGTGCAGTCGCACTTTCATATTTTTTCCCTCGGGGAAATGCGGGGAATTTCTTGTTCTTGCTCAGTGATTTACGGAAAAAGTCAGGAGATGGCGCTCCTTGGTGGCGACGCGAGAGGCTTGTGTGAAGGAATGGCAGTGAGAGAGATGACGCTGTAGTCATACGTTGGTACTCCACCTCACCCTTCAATGAACGCTCATCTCCGTTTTCCTACGTCGCAGCGGCGTTCGCTCAATAAGTTACGCGGACATAAACAAATGCCACTCCCGGGAACCAAATGTAACGGCTGCGAAATATGGGCCCTCAAAAAGGCATCCAACCCTCCGCCGCCGTTTTCGCTCGAATTCCGCATCGCCAAATAGCTGGCAATCCGTCCCATTTGAAGAGGAACTTGCCCAGTTTGAACACTGATGTGAGCCTTTATTTCAGCTTGGAATGCCTTCCGAGCAACATTTTCGCCAGCGTCTTTGACGCCTAAGCATGCGCCATCACCCTTTACCGGTTTATGTGCGCCCGGTTTCGGTGTGAAAAAAAGGGGGGCGTGCGTGCACTGCTGAGCTTCATGCCTCTGCCGATGAACTACCGGTTGTGCTTGTGGGAGATTAGTATGTCGGAATACATAGCTCCGTGCGCTTAGTCGGCGGTCCTCATTAATCGAGTGGTTCGTGTGTGAATTGATGTGTCACAGAGGCATCCTAAACAGACAGTAAGATGCCTACGAAGGTGAAGAGAAACTATATCGACATGTTTCTACGTGAGAATAGAGCTCAAAGGATTCCAGGATTTTAATCGTAAGGGGACGGATGCTTGCGGTACGCTTGGAGGAAGAAGAGCGAGAATTGCAGTAGAGGCCCGAACGCAAGCGCGAACGGGGTCACGGGAAACTAAAAGGTGCTAGCGTCGCTGTTACCTTCTCAAATTCAGTTATTCGGGTAGCGGCGAAGCCCTCCTGGATGAACCGCAACTTTCACGCTTGGAACACCCGCGGGAACCGATATCACTTCTTCAGAGGGCTCTCAGGGGAATTTTTCGGTGGCGTCTGTCCCTTCTAAACACGCCCACATCACCGGTTGCAGGTTTATGCATCCGCAGGTTTGTAGTGGAGAATAGTGGGAGGGAGGAGGGGGGCGTTCACGAGCAGCTATAGGTTTCATGCCAGTACTGGTGTATGGCATGTCCGTTGTGCTGGTGCGGTGTAGAAACGCGGACGTTAGGCGTGCAAAGGGTCCTGTCCAGAGTCCTTACTGGTAGAGCGTATTGAGTTTGTGTGTTACACAAACAGTAAGATGCTTACGATGAATTAGGGGTGCAGGCAGATCCATGTTTGTCTGCAATAAAATGCTGGGATCCTTCAGAATAAGCTAATTGGCTAGGAAGTATGCTCCGTCTCAGATTACAACAAACCTGTTTTGTTTCTTGCACTCTGTACTGCGTCCAGTTTTGCAGGTCATTCTACGTCACAGAGTAGAAGGGCACTAATTTGTTACGTCCGTAGATCACGATACGGGTTTTGCTCCGCTAATCTGAACATAAGGACTCTGGACAGGTCCCATTTGGCTGTTCAACGTCCGCGTTAAAATCTCGCACCAGCACAATGGACACGCCATCCTCCAGTACGGACACGAAATATATAGCTGCGCATGCACGCCTCTCCTCCCTCCTCCCTCTATGGGCTCAATATGGGCTCAAGCCGGCGTCCCAATTGAGGAAGTTTGTCTTCTACCTGGAGAAATTCCCAGCTAAATGGTCAAGTGAATTTGAGTGGAAACGGCGATGGCAAGTTTCCGTCCCTTTAGGGAGCAGCACTTTGGCAGCGGTTACCCAGGCTTCACGGGAGTGGCGTCTGTTTATGTCCGTGTAACCGAGTGAGTGAACTGAGCAGCGACGAAAGAAAGAAAACAGAGGAGCGTCTAGCGAAGGGTGAAGTGGAGTACGACACGTACGGCTGCGGTGACTTCTCTCTCACTGCCTTTCCCTCACACATGTTTCAGGTGCCAGCGACAAGGAGCGCCCTTTCCCTGACAATTTCCCTAGTCGCTGCTCCGTTCTCTCCAATCCTAACCACGTGACCTTTATCGCGGGAGGTTAAAAAACAGTACACAACCACATACTCGCTGCTATCATGTGCGGTTCTAATCCGATCCACGTGACATTTGCGTTGGAGGTTTAAATCTGATTTTCCACATGCTGGCCGGCCGCCGCGGTGGACTGCGAGGTAGTGGCAGAGCAGCATGCGCCACCATCCATTCGCTGATCACTTGAACGCTTCCTGATACGCAGCAGAAATGTGCAGTGACCTAGAAGAGTCCAGTTCGGGATGCGCACCAATTTCCTATTAGGAAGTGTTGTAACCGTTAGTGCATTTTTTATGCCCATCTGTGCTTCTATTTATTTTTCGTAATCAACTGATAATGACATACCACTCTTAGCTGGGTCATTTCAGATAAGATCGAACAAAGCATGGCTGGTCGACCTCTTCAATTCGCTTGAAATTTTTTTACCTCATTCCCGCACGTATGTAATGTGCAGATTCACAAAAATTTTCGGCGGAAAAAATTTGGCTCACAGAAAAAAAATTTGGAACACACCCGCGTGGACCCCGGTCGCTACCTGCCCATGCGCCGTAGCCAAATTTAGCGACATCTAGTAAACAAATACACTAATCCGGCGGGAATTGTAATTTTTTCGCTTAATCGACGCCTGGTTTACATTTCGCACCCAAAATATAGTTGGCTAGAAAAACATAATTTTTTGTAATAAATTTCCAAATCTTGCTCAGAGCGCATTTGTTGTGTATTTTGCGGGCCAGTATTATCGTAAGTAATGGAGCTAGAGCGTTCACATTTGAGTGAGGGCTGCTCCTAGCAAGCACAAATAAGGGCCGTAAATATCGTGTCTGTGCACACTACGGTTAAAAAGTAAATGTCGCACAAGTGTGAAGAAAAAACTAGAACACTCTGAGTTCAGAGGCCTATTAATAAAAACCACTTCTTCTATTTTTCTGAAATTCTCCCCAGATGTTAACCTGTGAATGTACTTCAATAATCATTAATAACATGTCGCTTAATTTATTCCTGACGCGCCTACAGCGTGAGAAAAAAGCCTGGTCGGCCAGGTCTTCACAAGATTCTGAGACACAGAACAGTGAGAGCAACTTTCAGTGAATGTGCAGACATTTGATAATTTTTTGTACCAAAGGCAAACGATTACTTATTGATAGAATTACACATAATTCAGAAGCAAAACTGAATATTTTATGTAAATTATGGAAAGAAAATAAACAATCTGCGCACCGCTAAACGTGTACTCTTCGAAGAAAAAACGGAGAAACTCCAGATTCACGCGCATTTAAAAAAAACGTTTCTTCGAGTTTTATGAAGCTTTCCACAGATATTTTCCCCTAAACTTACTTGTGTGAGCCGTAGAAATATCGTGCGTCATTCTAAGCACAGCGCGGATACAGTCGTGCGGTGGCGGAACCGCTGCAACAAACGGTGGTAAAAGGCACAATTTGAAGGTCTTTGGGTCTATTTTTATAGCTTCCTCTGGATTTCCCCAACCGCGGTCACTATTTGTCTAACATTATCAACGCTCTTTTTTTGTGCGCACTGCTGCCGTGATGCGCTATATTTGGTTCATTTATCAGCTATTTGACAAGGTGCACGCAGTCTTGTTTTTTAACTCGCCTGGACGTAACTTTCGTTCGCTTGAAATCAAAGGTTCAACAAAAGCCCGTCTGGTCGGCAGCACACATGGCAAGTTATAAAAACGAACATCGGCCACACACGACCACGGCGCGGGTAACGTCTCCAGGTAGCACGCCCCTCTTCGGTCCTTCTCCGGACACACCGGTTCAATTACCGAATTAGCGACCAAACAGGAAGGCAAACGCCCTTGAGCCCAGTGGGGTCCGAGACGACACATGTGGGATCTTCATTTTTTTTGGTTGAGTAGAGTATTTTTTGGTCTTTTTCAACTGTTGGTTGCGGCGGGGACTTGGCTGACAGAAAGTGCGAAAGAGGGTCTGGAAGAAAAGGGGCTGCATGCGTTCGAACAGTTACAAGTTTTCAGTTCTGTCTCACTGGGAGAGCGCCTTGCGCTGCCTCCCCACTCTTTGACTACGGTCGCATTTTAATCTTCATTTCATCAATTTTTATTGATTTGATTGATTGATTGTAGGGTTTAACGCGCCGACGCAACGCAGGCGATGAGGCGCGCCGTAGTGGAGGACTCCGGATTAATTTTGACCACCTGGGGATCTTTACCGTGCGCCGAAATCTCGTACACACGGGCGTTTTGCTTTTTCGCCTCCATCAGAAAAGCTGCCGCCGCGGCCGGGAATCGAACCCGCGACCTCGTGCTCAGCAGCGCAACGCCTTAGCCACTGAGCCACCGCGGCGGGTTCATCAATTTTTATTATTCCTTTTAAGTATTCTGATTTTATTATTCTATTTGTATATATTTAGCTTGTTACTCAGTCTCTTTTGTCATAGTTTTGTGGTTGCAAGCGATGACATCTGCCATGACTCTGTGCACGCCTGCTTGGCTTTAGAAAAAAATCAGGCTGTGTTTAGCCGGCCCTCTCCCACTGTACTCCAAGTGACCTATGTGAGTGACGGAGCTGCCGTCACTTTAAAAACAGGTACCAGCTTTATGAGTTGCGAAAGAGCGATGTGCCTGAAACGCAATGGATATTTTCCGCAACAGGGCACGGAAAGAATGCCTGCGACGGAGTTGGGGGAATCGTCAAACACCAGGCGACACTTTACAACCTAAGAGAATCACTAAGAACTGCGATTCAGACTGCAAAAGACATGGTAACTGTGTTGTCTGAGAAGATCAAGGGCGTTCAATTCATATACCTCGAGGGAAACGAAGTTTCCAGCTATCGCGAAACCAAAAAGGAAGAATGGCGCACAGTGCGTGCCTTTCCTGGTATACAGTCCTGGCTCGTGTGGCGTTTAAGGAAGTCATCAAAGCAGATATGAGCAAACTATGTGCAGCGCGGACTGTTTGTGCCCCTTTGAGAAAACTGTGAACATCGATGCAGCAAGCAACATGTAAATAAACAGCTAGTAGCTACACGGTATTATGGGGTGCAGATAGAACGCTGTCATTTCAAACGTTCACTTCGTTAATCTCATTTGGCTATTCTGTTCTCCTTACCTCACAAAGACATTCTGCCCTTTCTACAAAAAAAAAATACGGGAAATCTGCAGAAAGTCACAATCGTCGTTTCGTGTCTCAGCTCCTTGTGACGAGCGTGCTTGACAACGCTCTTTTGCTTTTCAGTGATCAAAATGATGCAAGTTTTTTTAATGGCTCACGCAATTAAATTAGGAGGAACATATTCGTGGAAAGCCTTAATAAAACTTGAAGAAGCGATTTTTTTTAATGCGCGTGAATCTGGAGTTCCTCCGTTTTTTCTTCGAAGAGTACACGTTTAGGGGTGCGAAGATTGTTTAATTTCGTTCCAAAATACACATAAAAATTTTTCAGTTTTGCTTCTCAATTCTCTGTAATACTATCAATAAGTAATCATTTGCCTTTGGTACAAAAAACAATCAAATATCTGCACATTCACTGGAAGTTGCTCTCCCTGTTTCGTGTCTCAGGCTCTTGTGAAAACCTGGCCAACCAGGCTTTCTTCTCACGCTGTTGGCGCGTCAGGAACAAAATGATGCAACATGTTTTTAATGATCATTGAAGTAAATTCAAAGGTTAACATCTGGGGAGAATTTCAGCAAAATCGAAGAAGTGTTTTTTTAATAGGCCTCTGAACTCGGAGTGTTTTAGTTTTTTCTTCACACTTGTGCGCCATTTACTTTTTAACCGCAGTGTGCACAGACACAATATTTACGGCCCTTATTTGCGCTTCCAAGGAGCAGCACTCACTCACATTTGAACGCTCTAGCTCCATTACTTACGATAATACTGGCCCGCAAAATACCCAACAAATTGCTCTCTGAGCAAGATTGGGAAATATATTACAAAAATGTTTTTTAGCCGACGATATTTTGGGCGCGAAATGTAAACCAGGCGTACAGTAAGCATAAAAATTACCATTCCCGCCGGATTAGTATATTTGTTGCTAAACGTCGCTAAATACCGCATGCTTCGTCCCTCCCCAGGCTTCACACTAGTGAAGATGGCCCGGGACTTCATCGAAAATCCGCCACTAAAAAACTGAGGTAATGACAGAGACGCCAGCCAAAGCGCCCTGGTTTGGTGATGAAACCTATTTTACATCTGAGGTTTTTCTTAGTTTTGCGACGCGACTCCTGAACAGCAGAGATTAGTGAGCCATCCATACATGGACGCAAATATTGCTGCTCACAGTATCCGTCTTCTATCAGTCTCTACCTACTCCGCTGCGCGATAATAAATGCAACCTTGTGTCATCTGCGTCTCTATCTCAGCTTTCTGTGGGGTGACGTATTCCCAACTAAATTATGGCACCTCAAACTGGAGGCTTTTTATTCTGTGCGGCGAGCACCGAAAGGTCGAGAAAAAAATTTATCAGAAGAACGTGAACGGTAGTGTCAAGCAAAGGCGGAAAAATAACAAAAAAATACGGAAATGAGAAAACTGAAATACTCAACAACCTCTTTTTTCACAAACGTGCCCAAACTAGGTCTTGTCAAATTACCCGCAATTGTGCCGATACCAAAAATACGCGTTTGCGCCCAATGTAGAAAATCCGAGCGTTTTGTGTTAGCTTTCCTTATGCTTTGAATATAAGCTACAAAAAACCTTTCCGTACGTTAGGACTCTGCGAAAGAAAAGGAAGCTCACTAAAAATCAATGAAGGCAGTGGTGTGAAAGGAAGTCGGCTCTTTCTTCGCGTCTGCAACCGGTGCGAAAGGTAGTTTTCGCCACCACGCATCTGCACGGCGTGACTTGATCGAAAACGATACACTTTTCATTTCAGCCTCGTTTTGTGGCTATTTTTCTAGAGTTGCTATTGAAAAGCGTTCCTTGCTGTAACTGAAGGAAAACCGACCAAAAGCCGCCACAAAGCCTTGGTGGCGTGATTCGAACTATCGAAAACGTCAAGACTAGGGAGGGGAGAAGAATTTTTAGAGCGAGTTTACAAGTTGGCTGATGGGTAAAGAGCCGTGATTTCTGGCTGAGGTTCTTTGCGACGCCCTGATTTAAGTAATAGGTTTTTTTTGGGTGAATACGTTCTGCGCGCACTTCCCATTTCCACTAAACCTGAAAAAATGTTGCAGGGTCTCTTTAAAAGCTTCGTAATGTAAAATGCAGAAGCATTTCTACCGGTCGTCGCGTGCTACTCGCGAGCGAACTCAAGTGCGTTCCCTTCGGTGCATGCCCATTTGTGTCTCATTGGTCACCATGCCAAGACTCAACATTACTTATATATGAATTCTATATTACGTTTGGCGATTTGTGCTTGGGATATGAAACGATTCGATGTCCAGAACGGCCACCCCACTATGTCAGAAGCGAGAATATGACATTGCCGAGCGCAGTGACCCAATTGGTCAGGCCTTCTGAGGGTGAGCTGCACGTTGGTGGGTTCCAAATATCAGCCGCGGGTTATTCCTGTATTCCTGGATGTATGCGAAAAACGAGACAAATGTGTCGCTAGTTTAATCTATACCCACGTGATTAAAAAATGTCTCCTCAAATGACCCTCGGTGGTCTAGACTCTTCCGGCTGTTTCGCTGATGGGTATTCGACTCAACCTGGTTGTTATCTGCACCTCTTCGCACACGACTTTCTAATGTACGGCTCCATCATGAGTGCATCCTGACTAATAGGCTGTTGGTTAGGGTTGGTTAGTATTCAAAAGTGCACTTCGCTTGCGTGAAAAAGACGAAGACTTGAGAAGCGACGACACCAACCTCAGAGCAGTGCTGTGTCATCTGTCCTAACTCTTCGCCTTTTTGAGCGAGTACTGCACCCTGCCACTTCATCTGGCGTCCATATTTTCCCACGCGTCACCCTAGTTTGAAGTCAAGAATTAGTTTTAGATAAAAAGGGCAAAAACATAACATTTGCGAGCGGAATATGGATCTTTAAAAGGGAAACACTGAATTAAAAGAACAAATACTTTTTGTATTATCTTTTAACAGTTAAGGAATGTAAAGTACCCAAACTTAACCGGAATCAACCATGGAGCCCATCTCAAGTGCTCGTAAAATATAGTTAATCCTTCAGGGAGGTTGTGAAGGAGTGCTGGGCAGGTGCCCTTACTTCTATTTATGGCCACAGGACAGACAAACGTGAAAAGACTGGGTTTCGTCAGAAGAGCACTAAACTTGAGTACGAGAAGGTGTTTGGAAACACACTCACAAGTAACAAATGGCATCGCTACGTCAAACTCGGCATTCTGCATCCCCTTGTAAGCTCAGCGTTATAAATACAAGGATTTGGAATATCACTTAACCTGGCGGTTCGTATTGTAAGACCTTCTAAGACAACTAGTCACACCTTATCATCTACTGAATGCAGTTTTGGGCAGTAACTTGTTACTAGTAACGCGTTACCGGTTACTTGTTACTTTCTTCAGTAACTTGTAACTGTAACACTGTTACTTTTTTGTAGACTAACTGTAACGAGAAATATCGTTACAGTTACTTTATTTCTTTAAAAAATTATCCAACAGCAATACGTATTAACGACCGATGTACTGTTTGCGCATTTCACTTTTTCGGCATTTTTTTCCCCAGCACCTTCGTCTACTTCATCTATGCCAGCTCAGTCCCTTGGCATGGGTGAAATGTTTAGGCATGCACGTGTGCGTCTGGACTAAAAAGGTTTAGGCGTGCACGTGTGCGCGGTGTCCCACGCGGTCTACAACGGGCTCGAAGTTTCTAAGTCTAAGCTGCAGTATTTTCTTCAGCAGCGCGACATCGTTCTCACCCACACCAAAAATAACACTGCGACAAGCGCCTGAGCGCACGTGGATGCATTTTGACGCGCCAGGACCGATAGTCCGACGCAAGGCTGCACCATTTTCGCCACATCTGGAGTGAAGAAAAGTGTTTGACACCAAATAGAACAGGAAAACAAACACCCACAAACGCCGCCCAACCTTCGCACTTTCGCGGAAGCCTGGAAAACTCTGGTCAGGGCGTCGCTTTCTCATTAGCGACGTGCAGCCCGTTTGCAGGGTCATAAAACGCCGCGGGGAGTCTCTGGGCGGCCTCGCGCTCGTCCAGCCCTGTGCACACTGTATAGTGTTCGATTCACAAGTCGCAGTTGCTTACGACCATTGTGCGCTTTAGAGACCCCTGACCATATTTGGGACCATGCGTTTGGGGCTCCTGCTCTAGAGGCTTCATCGAGCTGTAACAAGTACTCGAACGAGGTCGAGGAAGTAATAAATTTTATGACTTTTTTGGGTTAGGTAACTGTATCTGTAACACTGTTACTTTTTTCGGTAATGTGCCCACGACTGCAGTTACCTAGCCCAAAAAAGTAACTCTGGTACAGTTACATTTACGAATTTTCCAAACGTTACTAGATACCGTTACAGTTACTGCAAAAAGTAACGTCGTTACTTTTCCGTTACTGAAAAGATTTGGCTTTTTATTAGAAAGGTACGAAGGCATGCAGGCATGCAGTAAAAATTACACTAAAGCGTACACGAGAGAACCTAAAATGATGCACTCTCATGCCCAAACCAACAATCATTGTGTACGCCTCATTTCTTTTATTACAGACGTTTTGCTATCCATCATAAGGAACTTTATTTTTTTGTTGCTACACTCTCTCTGTAGGAAATTTCTTTGCAAACATCATTGTAGGTACCGCTGAAGGTACCGCTGAAGATTAGACGAAATGACAGTGAGTCACAGAAGATTCGCAGTTACGAGCTCACCTACATTGTACATACTTTAATCACCGAGTGTTCATTGCCTTTTCGGAACTCTCGACGGCACCACGCAGAAAAATTTACCGAGTCTACGGCATAACCACGCAGAAAGCTTGGCTGAATCTCCAAGCATAACCACTCTTGACATTAGAAGAACCAATAATAAGCTCGTTGTGGCGTGCAGCTTCGCTGTTTGCCTTGTCTTTGACCCAAGTGCGCATCTGGACAAATTTATCTTAGTGCGGAGAGCCCTATCGGAAAGTTATTTTAAGAAATGGTTTTAGGTAACGCCAGAAAGATGCAGAGTAGCCTAAGATATCAACTTGAAGTAGCCATAACAGCGCTCATTGTAAGGGGACGCGGCAAGCAAAGAATTCATAAGTACAATTTTTTTCAGTGCTCTTCTTGCATTGTGCAGGAATGCTTCACCGCCGTGAGCTCACCACACGGAGTACCACTAACCCCGCAACTTTACAGCCAGCAATGCATTTGCCTTTTTAAAGACGATTGCCTTTCTCGGGCGACTTGAACAGAAAAATTTTGGTCTCTCTGTAAGTCTGTCAGTCTGTGTGTCATTCAGTCAGCCAGACCAAGTAAACCGGAAGCTGTGCAATAGTCTCATATAGTCAAAGCCAAATCTAAACGTATAAATCCACTGTTATTTTTCATACTTGTCAACATCATTGAACAACAATGCATTACGCAATTATATGGTAGAAGCTCAATGCATGAGTGGTATTTGCGGTGTTGTCTAATTAAAACAATTAAGGAGGCTTGCTTTCTTGATAGAGAAAAAATTCTACATAAATTGCAAAACACTGTTGCTTACTGTTCCCGCGCTACCTGGCAGAAATAAAAAAAATCAATCGGCAACATTAACGAAAATTTCCACTACATAGGTTCGGCGTTCGGCTTGGAACGTGCGTGGAATAGGGCAACATGTTTCTGTAGACGTTCTAATCGGGTGCATCGATTCACGCGCATCTCCTCCGTATGACCGCTCTGGCATCGAGACGCCCAACTTCGAGCAGTAGAATGCGGTAACTTTATTTAGCTTGAGCAAACCACTGGCGTGTAACCTTGGAAGGAAAAAGAAGGGAGAGCAACACCATGAGAGCTAAGCCAGAGAGAAAAGAGGTGCATTACTTGCCAGGGGCTGAAGTAGACTATCGTCTTACGTCGACATTTGCACCGAACAGAACACAACACGAAGCTAATTTTTTATCAGATGTGTGTAAGCTTGCGCTTTGTCCGTCTGCGTTCTCGAAAAAATTACCAAGACGAAATACGGAGCGCACGTGGTCGTGCGACTCGTGAGAAGCGTCTGGCATAGTCCAAGATTGCGCCAGGTGAGGAGCGCAGCGTGAGCACCCAGCGCAGTTGAGCCTGCGCAAGTGATGAGCGCCCAGCGTGGTCCAGCTTGACCTTCGAGAACACTCTGCCTCTGTATTCGTGGCGTGATTTCTCGTGTACTGTTCTCGCCAGTTCACGTGCGTTCGCGCCGGCAGTAAAGAGACGCAGAGTTCGTAAAGCCGTTTCAATCCGGTTCCAGCGCGTGCTAACGCAGTCCACTTTGGGAGATGTGCGAAAGCTTGCGAACGAAACGATCAGGAGCTTCCAGTTATAAAATGCTTTCTGCTGCAAATTCGTAAATTCATGTTTAGTGCAACAGCCTCGTCTCCGACGAAGGGAGACCGGACGCCAGCTCTGCTGTTTCCGCAGCCTTGCATTACTACTGCAAGTTGCACCAACCTTTTTCTGTTACTAAATTTTTCAACATTTTTAGAGCACCGCTCCTTAAGGGGCCATGCAGATAAAAGACAAGTCGGTTTTATGTAAAAATAATGGCGTGTCCGGTAGCAAACGATGATTTATGTACTGAGAAATTATTCAATTTCTCTTAAAATCTCTATTTTCCCGCCAAACGGCACGTTTTCCGACGTGTGCGATGACGTAAGAAGAACAGCCTTCTCGCGAATCTTAGTGTGCTGTTTACTCTGCAGCGGAACGCGGAACGTCCTGTTTACCGTTCTTAGATACAGAGCTATACTGCGTAAAACAGCTAGCTGGCTTTCCTTTGTTTCGTTGCGCATTTACACCTGACGAGTTATTGTTACGGTAGGTGGTAATGATTTCACAAAACATGCGGTATGCTCTTCAAACATGTTTTACAGGACGCAACGTAGTTTAGGCCGACTGATCTGTGTTCAGTGAGACAACTCCAAAGCACTAGACTGCTGTGCCGCGACAACAAGCATAGTGCGCACAGTACCGACAGTACGCACTGGTACTTCTACATTGAAGTGTACTTTCGTAGCTGCTGTTGTTCACCCCACCATTCGTCGTGCTATCAATGGAATATGCATTACATTTAGGAAGAAGCAGTTCGTTCTTCGAGCATATAAGCTCTGCTAAGTTGCGTTTGCTTTCGCGGGCCTGACCCAACCGCACGGCTGTGCATTTGACGCCATATGTTCTAGTCGGGAAATAAGCTAGTTATTTTTATGGCCAGGCCCTTTATAATTTATTATGTAGCTATTTGAGTGACTGTTACATTAAAAGTGGTGCATGTATGAATCTAACGAGACAAGCCGCGCTTGTGTTCGACTTCTTCTTCTCTTCGTTTAAGTTGACACTGGTTATATCTACGAATATTTCTCGGTGTAATTTAGGCGATCTGATATCAAAATAATGATGTTTAGCGTCTTTTAATACATACCGCCATCAGACACCATTTACCATGAGAGCACCCTACACAGGTCCCCTTAAGGAACGCTTTGTTTTTAACACACATGCATTGCTCGCAACAAATGTTTTCAAGGGTAACCTAAGAGGTCTGGTATGAAAATATCGACTCTTCTTAATAGTGAGGACGCAGGCCCAAGGTATAGTCGACGTCGAGAAGTCCCTTTATTCGGTTAGCAGATGCCCGAACCTAGACAGATATGTCCTGATGACAAAAGGGTTCGGTGAGGTGATGAAGGCAATCAACTGATGTGGAATACAGGGGGATGCTGCAAGGACGTTGAAGCTAAGTTCTTTGCTACTTGTTACAGTAATTGTGTCGTCAAGGGCGCAGATGTGAAACCACCAGTGTTACAGACAGGCAGTCTGGCTTTCTAGCCGGAGCTGTTCCTCTTGCGTGGCTACTTCCTCCGTTTCCTGAGTGGGTAGATGAGGAGTAGCCCCTCCCCTGCACCTAACATCGGTGCACCCTCTCCCTTCGGCCACATGTTCTCCTCCGTCGCTTCATACTTTGACATGGCATAGGGAAAGCAGACTTGAGAAAATTTGGCGTAAGTTAGGTCTTCGTGAGTTCTATTTCACACGTTGAGCGTTGCAATGTGAAGCCTGCCCCGCAAGGAAAAACTGCGAACGCGTCGTAAGGGGGCCCCCGCCGCCAAGTGTAAGTGCGATAACCGACGGTACCTGGAAGGGCACGAGGCAGAAAAAGCAATCCGTCAGCGTGGCCACGATCTCACGGAACGCCTCCCCGGAACGCTTCCAGTTAGATTTAGGACGACCCGTCGGCCGTCCGGTCATCTGATCCGTCTTGTCTGTGTCTCGGTAGGCGAGCCAATAACAGTACGGGGAGGTTCCGTCGGTGGACGTGTTCGTGTAGTCGTCGGCGTCGTGTAACAACGCGGTCAACTATCTCGGAAGTCGGAGTCACTGTCGTGACGTCGGCATGTCGTCCTAGTGTGAGCACGAACAAACAAAAGCCGTGGTAAAAAAGTAAAAAAGAAAGGGCTCCTCTCCCCGCGAGGGGGACTCGAGTAAATGCGTCGCATAGGAGTGGGTGTATTGCGTTAGCGTTTAGTGTTTGAGGAGTTGGTGGTTGTGAATGCGTTGTATCAGCAGCTTCTTGACGTAGTTTGAAGGAGTCAAGGATATAAGATGCGTCTGTAGCCTTTCATTCTGTGTCGGTTTTGTGGCGCAGTGGGAAGAGCACCGTGTACCTCGCGTTCCGCCCACAGGTAGTGAATGCGTTGTATCGGCAGCTTCTTGACGTAGTTTGAATGAGTCAAGGATATAAGGCGCGTTCGTAGCCTTCCATTCTGTGTAGGCTTTGTGGCGCAGTGGTAGAGCACCATGTACTTCGCGTTCCGCCCGCAGGGTCGTGGGATTGAAACCAGGCGCCGGTAAGTAATATTTTTTTATATAGTGTAGGGGGAGGGGTGCGGACCTGTTGTTGAGAGCGAGGAGGGTAGCGTGATGCGAGAGAGGAGGAGTGGGGGAAAGGGCGCACCTGGAATGGCGGTTGCGCACGCCGAGGCACGCCAACGCCGACAACGCTGGTGACATCGTGAGTTAAAGAAATGCTCTGCATTTAAAACCGAAAACGCTAGAGTGGCGCAAGCTATCGGCTAATAACGAGAAATATTTCAGAAAGGCTGATAAGCTACTTGGAAAAACTCCCGACGTCCAAAATTGCGGAAGTACAAATGCCCTCTCGTGCATCGCCATTTAGAAAAACTTCACCCTGCTCTGTGCTGTGCAAAGCCACCTGACAAAGATCACATCCTGCAACAAATAAATAAATACGCAGGCCTGTTTTGTCGAACACACTTTGTTCTGTTGCAATTTCACTTTCTCGCATTCTGGTAGATTTAGTTCGAAATGCCACGAGGAGACAGGAAACGATTACCTCGTTTATAGTGGGTTTGATGCCTAGCATATATAGCGTTCTTGCATGTAAGATTTTTACGCGTACTATATTGCCCATTTGTTGAAGTCGATTTTTAACCATACTGTTACACCAAATATCCGATAAAACGAACTAACTTATTGTCCCGATACTATTTCGTTATAACGATGTTCCACTGCAGCCCCACGGCCTATCAACCTCTTTGGATTGGAATGACACTGAATTTTTACTTCAGTCACATCAGCAGCAGCAGCAGCCTATCTTACCCCAATGCAAGGCACAGGCTCTCCAAATAGTCTCCAATTATCCCGATTCTGTGCCAGCTGCGACCAATTATCTCCGCAAACTTTTTGATCTCATCTGCCCACGCAACTTTTTGTAGCCACCTGTGTCTCTAGGTATCCAGCCACCTTCTCTAGGTATCCGCTCTATTACCCTTAGTGACAACGGTTATCATGCCTTCCATATCTTCTATACCTTCCATTACCATGGCTTTCCCATGTCCATTTCTTCTTAATTATTAATTTAATTGCGGAAGAAGGCTTGGGGAGCATCAAGATCCCGATAACAATGTCCGTAAAAAACTCCCTCTCCAGAGCAGAATAGGTCCATCTTGTGTAGCAATGGCCACAACCTGACATGAATACGCCAATTTAATCACCTAAAAGTGCCTAAATAACCATCTAAAATTTCCTGTCAGCAATGCATCTGTGCGGGAGAATTCACACAATTTGTCTGAACGTTTTATTTGCCCCCTGAAGAAGCCTTTCTTGCAAAACAATTCTGTAAAAAAGTCACGCCGACATTGAAAGCACGGATATACAGAGATTAATGCGGACACATGGGGGTCGGAGAGACGTGTTGAATAAACGGCCCAAAGATCTTCATACTTGGGTAAGACAGCGCTGATATCATACACAAAAACAGCCTACGAGCTCCTCTAGAGGATGAAGACTTCCCCCATCGACCTCCAAGCGCTCCTGTCCTGTGTTACTCAATTTTAGTATCTACATCAAGTTACTGGCCTTCCCCTTCTTCCAGATCAGTCTCTCGGTATCCACCTCGTTTCACTGGTGGTCCAGCAGTTCCTATTCTAATCGAACAACGTGTGCAGCCCACTATTCCCTACCATATCCTCCTCTACTGGAGTTTGCACCTCTATCCAGGAAGCTTGTTTTCTGTCCCTAAGTGTTAATCCTACCATTATTCGTTCCACGGTCCGCTCAGCCGACCTAAGTTCTCAAGTTCTTTATTGTTTATTGTTTATTGTTTATTGTTTATTGGGTGGTGCCCACCAACAGCACTAGGCCTTCTTGGGTGGTGCACACAAAAAGGATAGGGCGACACACAGATAAACAAACGGTAAAACATGGAGACTGGTTATGAAGTGCAGGGATCACAAAGTACATAGTACCACCGCACACGCGCGTGCTCGCAGGCACGCACACGCACTCACACACACGTAAGCACGCACGCATGCGCGCACGCACACGCACGCACACACACGCACACACACACACACGCACACACACGCACACACACACACACACACACACACACACGCCGCACACACATACACACACATACACACACACACCACACACACACACACACCACACCACACACACACACACACACACACACACACACACACACTCAATGTATACATTTAAGGAATTGAGATTACAGTCAGGTACATTAAGACGCGCTGAGACCGGGCTTGTGACAAGGTATACTACAAAGTACATTGGCATACACGCAAGTTCAGTATGATCCACCATCGTAACTTACTGGGGAACATGGATACTGGTAATAAGTACATATAAAGCAAAATTTATACGTATGCACGGCACATACGCTCGTGAGTGCAAACAAAACATACATACACGCATGCCCACGCGGGTGCATGTCAAGGTGAACAAGTGCAGGCAAATGCGCACGTGCATGCATGCACACACACCTGCGGACACACATACATAGGTGCACGGGAGTATGTGTACGGCAAACGGTGCAAGTGTAGAAAATGGGAAGGGAAGGGAAAACACGAACACGAGATAACTTCTATACCATACTGAATGGGCAACAGCGGCTTCAAATGCATGCATTTTTCAGGGCGCGTTTAAAAGAGTTAACATTGCCGGAAAAGACGTCCAAAGATGCACGAAAGTCATCATTGTACACACGTTGCACACGGCACACTGGAGACAGCATCTCTGAGGTGGTCACATCAAAGCAAAGGTGGGGGCGGAGAGCTCGAATTGGTGCCCTTAGCCGAACAGAGCTCACTAATTTCGGGCTGTCGAATCTGGAGTGGATACACTTGAACAAAAACACTAAATCGCGGTTTGTGCGTCTAGATTGCAGTTCTTCGAGCTTCAGCCGTTTGATGACATCCTTGTAAGCGTATTTCTCGTGTAGGGTGTAGCGGGGAGAGAAGATGCGCGTGAACGTTTTCTGAACCCTTTCCAAGCGCAAAGACGACGACGCACTCATGCAGTTCCAGACTGCCGATGCAAACTCCAGCTTTGGGAGTACAAGGGCTTTGTACAGAGCAAGGAAACACGAACCTCCTGAGAAGTCCCTTGTTGCACGAGAGATAGCGCCCAAAGTCCGAAGAGATGAGCGTGCGAGGTAGTTTACATGCGGTGTGAATCGTAGTTTCGAATCCATCACAACGCCCAAATCACGTGTTTCGCTTACTCTTCTTATCGTCAGAGAGTCGAGGTGGTATGGGAAGGTTAAAGGAGAGGTTTTTCGAGTGTATGTAATTGTAACGGTCTTCAATGGATTCAAATCTAAGTAGTTAGTTTTGCACCAGAGGGAGATTGCTTGTACGTCGCGTTGAAGCTGGGCGCAGTCCGCCTGTGATCCCACTGCGCGATAGAGTTTCATGTCGTCTGCAAACTGCAATAGAGATGAATGCTTTATAATTAACTGCACATCATTCACAAATAAGTTAAACAATAAAGGACCGAGAATAGAGCCCTGGGGAACCCCGGACGGTACAGTGAAGCTGCGAGACTTAGCACCAGAGTACTGAACAAAGTTTGTTCTCTGTTTGAGGTAGGTTGCAAACCACTCGCAGAAAGCAGGAGCCAAGCCATAAGAAGACAGTTTGCGAAGGAGCAAATCATGGTTTACGCGGTCGAAGGCCTTGCTGCAGTCGAAGTAGATGGCATCCATTTGTTGACGTGAAAGTATGTACTTGCTGGCGTCACTCAGAAAGCAGGCAAGGTTTGATTCGACGGACCGGGCAGGTATAAAACCGTGCTGATTACTATGAATGAGGGGCCGGATTTTCGACAAGAGATAACGGTGTACTACTTTTTCGAAAACTTTTGAGAAAGAACAATAGGAGAGATATTGGTCGGTAGTTCCCAGGCACCGACGCATTTCCGGACTTATGGAGAGGAAAAACAACGCCGGGTTTCCAATTTGTCGGAAAGTGCCGCTCTTCAAGCGAGAGACAAAAAATGTGGCAGAGCAACGGCGCGAAAATGGCAGAGCAGCCTTTTACAATAAAGCATGGGATGTTATCATGGCCTGAGGATTTCTTCGAAGGTAGGCTGCGGATAGCAGCCGTGACATCCTCAACGGTTATGTTGGGCGTGTGTATGACATCACCTATCTGCGCAAGCCGAAGCGGGACGCCGCTGTCGCGTGACGAGGAGTACGCGGACGACAAGTGTTTTGTGAATATTTCAACAATGCTGGCTGGGTCGGAAACGATGGTGTCGCCATCCTGCAGAGTAATTCGCTCAGGGGCCTTTCTTGTGCGCGTGCTAAAGATCCGCCAGAAGTTGCTCGGGGATCGGGTGAGCGAAGATTCTGTGAAGTCCGAAAAATGTTTTTTGTCGCGAGCGAGCAGCACTTTCACAAGTGAGCGCTGTTCTTTGAAGTTAGTGTCGGCGGACGTGTCGTTTTTAGCTTTCCTTAGTTTCTGGAATCGACGCTTACTGCGCAGCGCGCTGCGGAGTTCTTTGCTGAACCAGAAAGGGAATTGATGAGGGCGCTTAGACTTTTTTGGTATGTGCTCGTCCATTGCTTTTTGGACAATTTTGTGAGCAGCTGCACCGCTGCGTCTGCATTATGCGATGTGTAGACTGGCTCCCAATTCGTCTCCTGGAGCGTTATGTATAGGGCATTGTAATCGCCACGGGGAAAATCAAAGAATGGGGGTCTCCATGCGCCGCTCATAGGCAACCGGTAGTAAAGCCGTGACAGTGAATGGTTCATGCCACGGGTCGACCGGAACAAGGGCTTCTCGAGCGTGTTTAAGGTCTAAGGAGGTCAAGTTGGAGAAGACGATGTGAAGGACATTTCCTGCGGGGTTAGGAGGAAGTGCAGCATATGCCAATCCAGCGAATGAGAAAAAGTTAAACAAGGTGAGCGGCTTTGGTAGAATTGCCAATATTTTCCCCGGGATTCCACCACCGGCCGGGCACGTTGAAATCACCGAATAAAAGAATGTTGTACTTTCCAGGGTCTATACTTTCTGAGAGGTGCTGAAAAACGGACGCGAATGCGGGGAAGTCTAGAGTTGGATGCATTTAATACACGCCAATGAGCAGGTTTTTTCCGCGGTTTGTCTTTGTTTCGAACCAAACGCATTCATTTCCCAATTCGAGATCAGCTCGGCGAAACGCAACCATGGACTTTCGCAGGGCGATTAAAGCTCCTCCACCGTACTTTTGACCGGTGCGTTCGTAGTCTCTGTCATGGCGAAAGACAGCGTACTCATCCGGGAAGTAATCTGTAGAAGCAATTTGGTCTGAGAGCCACGTCTCAGTAATGCAGTATACGTCATGATCGAAAAGAACCACATTATCAAAGAACTGTTGCGCTTTTGTCCGTAGGCCTCGTGTGTTTTGGTAGTAAAAAGAAATACTCATGGGGCGTTTACTTCGGAGGGCTTCAGCGCACGGTCTTCCCGCAGGGTGCCATCAAATTGTCGGAATAAGCACCCGCTCGGCCACACTGACGACTTATTCACAAGATCAAAACACGCATCGCTTACCGCAACATGAAAGGAGGCGTAGCTCGGGTGCTTGGTTTTTAGACGCGTGCAAACCACGCTGCCATCTTTACAAACATAGCGAAACGTTTCCGCTCCATATGGAATCACCGGCGGGACGCACTGGTTGTATATTACATTCAGTGATGGAGGAAAGTTATTTTTTATTCTTTGGGAGAGTAAGCAAAGTGCTCCCAAAACCATATCGTTTCTGCGCCGAATTTCTTTCTTGTTCTTGGTATCAATCCACACAACATGTCCGAAGTAGCTGTACTTACTCTAGCGTTTCGTTACTTATGCTGAACTGGGCTCTTTCGGAATGTTGATTCCTCATTACTTTTGGGTAACAGCGAAGTTATTAGCTTCTGATTTGTCGGAAAATTTTGTGTCGTAGGCCAAAATCCTAGACAGGACCCAGCACTTCTCGCCCAAGACGCTGAGCGCATGCGTCGAATAACCAGACATGAGCTCAGCATTCGTGTAAAGAAAACCACAAAACAAGCATTGCAATCACATGATGGATGGCAACGCAAATGAAAACAACGTGTTCCTGGTAAATATTACGTTTGCAGCCTGGGTCGCTAAGGGCTCCGACGTCTATTTAGGACGACCGCATGCATCCGGCTAGTCAGGACTTAGCATTTTCCGCCAAGAAGCCGACCGCAAGGGACAAGTCTGCCGAGACGACGAGAAATATTCAATACCCTCCCCCACCAGCCCGTATGGTAATTTACAACAACTTCGCTGTGCATTCTGGTTCGCCGGGCAGGATAGCGAACGTTTTTATTTTTAGCCCCATGGCTACGCTTTCAGACTATTCCTCAAGCATTTTTTGCGAACGTTCCGCAGACTCGCTTAGCACGCCTACGTCGCCTTGAAACCTCAATTGCTTCAAGTATTCTCATTTATCCGCAATCCTGTGTTTTCCCAGTCCACGCTCCTGAATGCTGTCCAGACATGCTGTGAACGAGTTCTGGTGAGGTGGTATCACCCTTTCTTACGCAATTCCGGATCGGTAATTTGTCGCTTTGCTTGTGAAGTGTTATCTTGCCTGTAGAGGTGCCATCATGAGTGATTAGAAGAAGAAGTTTGTGAATATCACAAAATATTTGTCTTACTGACTTTAGGAAAGCATTACCGGTTTGTAGCAATATTTCCTATTATCAAAGAGAGGAGGTTAAACGCAAACCAATCTATCCGGGCACTTTAAGAAAGACGAAAGTACTGTAAATGTACGGCAGCAGGTTGTAGGGCGTGAGTGATGGCGTAGCACGTCGCGTAATCCTTTTTAACAGCGACCCACCTGTTTCCCGAGGACGACGTGTTTAAGGACAGAGTAAATCAAAACCCACTTGAAAAAATACCGGATTATCGGGAATGTTGATGAGTTGAGGTTCTCCGGGAGAAACCATGGAGAGCTTTTTTCGATGCTGGCAGTTGTCACACAAAGCAGCGTTGTGCCGTACTGATCGGTAGTGGCGCGGCCACAAGAACCGACGCCGCACTTGAACCCAAGTTCCGCTTATCCCGATGTGGCCTTCAGTAGCCCGTCTTGAGGTTGGTCCGGACGCTCCAAAGTAGGTGTCGGGAACAACCATGAGGAGGTCCAGACTGTCAGAACGAAAGTTAAGGTGATATAAAACGTCATTTCTGTTTAGTTGCGCACGGAAGGGTCTGGTGACGCAGATCCGAGAGGCTGCATGAGTGAACGGGGTGACGAGTCACGGCGCTGCTCGTCACCGACGTTGAGAAAGTCAGAAGACTCGAGCGACATCATCAAGTGAGGTTGTCTCAGGGGAACCAACAGGGGGACGTAAGAGACACCGTCTTTTTGCAAGCGTGTCAAGTTCTAGGGGACGGAAAACGTATATTTATCTAGGCTGTTAGGACTGGGCATCCCACCGCAGTCACCAATGTTGTCACTCGCATCACCGCTTGTCAACGATGTTGGGAAATAGCCATTCCGATGCTGTCACTGCTCTTGGGACTGGGCAATCTCACCGCAGCCACCACTGTTGCGACTAGCCATCCTAGCGCAGTCACCGGCGTAGTGACGCTGTCCAGAGCAGAGCGATGAAGTTGTCGAGCCGACGAAAAGTTGAAGCATCATTTATATACAGTATGTACAAGTATAACAAAACGTTACATAGCTCGCACCGTTCGGTGCCTTCGAAAGAGTGCCTACTATAACTACCTCCGGTTGGTTTTTAAATGCGAAGGCATTTATTAGCCGCAGGTTGTCTTGCGTCGTTGAGCGGCGTGCGCCTAGCAACCGGAGCAGGTGCGGAGTAGCGGAGGGCAAGGGGAGAGGAGGAGCGCGCTTGGCGTGTGAGGGCGGTCGCATCGCGGAGCTCGGGGCGGAGAGAGAGCTCGCGCGCGGGCTGGCGCGGGTCTCTCTCTCCTCTCCACGTACCCCTCTCCGCTCGCTGCGCATATAAATGCAGGGAGCGCGCGCCTCTCTCCGTGACTGCTTGTCGACTGGCGCCTTGATAGCGATGGAAGTCGGTGAAGTCGAATCCCTCGCGGCAACGATACCGCAAAGAAGAATTCGGTGCACCCAATGCATTCGCATTTCCGCACGATCGCCTTCGGGGAGGTGGGGGATTTTTTTTATACCCCCCGAAGTCCGTTGTGGCCGCGAGAAGTTTGAATCGCTCCAATCCGCCTCTTTCACAACCCTACTGCGCATGCGCAATCCCCTAGCGGCCAAGTCCCTAAGCAGTCCAGTAGGGGCAGCAGACGGACATTCCCCACAGCTCCCGGACAAGCGGGAAGGGGGTCGTGGTTGTATTTACATCGTTTGATTTTTTGTGTGTGCTCGTTGTGCGGTGAACAATGGCCACAACTTGTGCTGCGTTCCGCTGTAACTCGGAGTGCCGAAAAGGGAACGGTGTCGGCTTCTATCGCTTCCCGTCGGCCGCACGCGATCGGCTACGGCGGTTTGCGTCGCTCGCGTCGGCTCGGGTAATGGGAACTTTAGGCTTAGCATCCTGGCGGATATTTGATCGCTGATATCTGTGCAACTGCGAATGACAATCCGCAACACAACTTTTCACTACACTATCATCCCCTTTCTCCCATGTGGAACTCTAAGTTATAACTGCCGTTTGAGCGATCAGTGACCAAGACATCTGCGTAGCCTGTTTCGATGCTTCCGCGCAGGTATCGCAACCTCTCGGCCACTCGGCGCACCGAGCGCCGCGCCGACCGGTCAGCGTAGGCTTGCATCGCGGCAGATATATCTGATCGCCGCTTTTAAAATAAACCCTGACAACAATCCCTAGCACAATTTTTCACCACACTGACACCTACTTTCTCGCATGTGGAACTTTTTCGCGATCACATTGATTCAGAAGAGCAGCGACAAACGCGGTTGCTACCGTGGTCTGCGCCGGTTCGAGCCGCTGAGTGTGCCGAGCTGGCAGGGGCGGCCGGCGTGTGTGCGGACTGTTTCCGAAGGCACAAAACGCTTTACGATTGCTTGCTTTATCCATTTCTGGCGAACAAACGCGCAGTATCTACAAATTCAGCTCAGCGATCATCGTAGTTGACCATGGAGCAAAAACAGTGGGCGGAGGGACGCCGACGATACATCTCATGCGCACATCGGGCCGTCTCAAATTCACGCGTACGACTAGTCGTGGCGACAGTCGTACACGATCAGTGGCATGCGACTCGCGTGTACCAATCGTACATGTGTCCAGCGCTTAAACGCATTTTGCGAACGGCCGGCCTTTTTTGAGCTGGCGATCGCACTTCATGGCAGACGACTCCAAGTACTGCTCGCTCTGCTACTCGGACGGCACACGGATCTCTCCGAGATTTCTCTGCCAGCCCTCATTCAGTGATAAGAAGCCGCCTAGTATTATGTGATGACCAGGGGCTCTCATCTCAAGGCATTATATATATAACACAAACACAGAAGAAAATTTCGGCTGCTCCTCGCCGTAATGTGGGATTGCTGTGCATACAACGAGAACGCAGCCGGAGGAAACGCCGGCAAACCCTACAGCTTCAACTTCCGCTAGGCACGCTAGGTGGCAGCATACCGCAGCGAAAGAGGCGGATTAGGACTGTCGCTGGCCGAAAATGTAAATCCGACGAATGGAGGCGAAGCGGTTACGTCAACCGAGCCGCCGCGACGGTGAAAGGGAAGGCGACGCCGTCACCGTCTCAGCGAATCCGCCTCCAAGCAAGTAGCAGCCTGTCGGTTGCCGGTCGTTCAGCCGATGCACAATTCGGCTGAGCCACCACGACGGAACAGGAGAGGAGAATCTGCAGAGGTGCATGTTTGGGCCTGCCAGCTGCGGTTGGTTTGGTGTGGTTTGGACAAGGCTTGAATCGGCCCCGCTGACGGTGCCTCGCCACATGGAACGAATTTGGGTCGGGCGCTCTTGCACAACAGAACGCTATTCACAAAGACCAATCCGGCCGGTCGGGTCTTCCAGTTTGGTAACCAGCACAGCGCGTATTGATCGGTCATGAATGTAAAATTCCTTGCTTTACAAACGTCGTCTAAATTTTGGGAGGCCTATAGAAGCACGAATAACGTGAGTCTAATTGAGTAGTGTCACTCCAACTTCGATATCAAGCGGCTGGCGTACAAAGTTGCACGGTTTTGACCCGTTTGCTGTTGGGCCAGTACGGCGTCAATCCCGTGGCCACTTGCGTGGGTACACACTTTGGTGGGAGCGGATGCGTCATAGTGACCTAAAATGGGTGATGAAATTATGAGGGACGTTAGAGTGCCGAATATTTCGGCTTGATGGGGACCCCACGCAATGGTGGCACTGCTCTTCAAAAGGTCTGAGAGATGGCAAGCTACGTGGGCCAAAGTTTCTCTAAATTGGCGGAAATATGAGAAAGTCGCGTAAAGCTCCGGCCATAGTCGGTTGAGAGTGGCGGGGGGAAAGTGGTGACGGCCTGAACGTTTTAGAGGCCACGATGAACTCCAGTGGCATCAACAAGATGGCCAAGAGTAGTTATCAGGCAGCGGCCAAAGAGACGCGTCTTTGTATTCAGTTCGACGCAAGTGCATCAGCAACTAAAATGATTCATTCAATACTTTCATAGCGAGAAATACGCAAATACTTATCTGAGGAGGGGCAGCAAATACGTTTATTGCAGAAAAACTGAATGGAGTCTCCACAATGGCTCTTCAGTCCCGAACCATATAGACTATGCCAGCCGCAACAGCCCGCCCCCACCAGCCGAGGTTAGTCGGACTGGCTTGACGAGGCGCGCCTGCAGATCTGAGAGAGTTTAAATGATTTGATGCTGAGGCTGTGTGCAACTTTTCGGCAGTCGGTCTTCCTCATGCTTCGCGTGTCAGAGAGGCTTTTTATGCTACTTACGCTATCTGTCGTTCTTCCGGAGGCCCATATGACGGTACCATAGTTTAGTAGCAAATTTCGTCGTCACTTGTAGCAGTTCTCCCTATTCGAGCATTGAGCAAAACATTACAGAAAAAATTTAGGCGCTGAGCTGAAAGCCTAAAAAATAAAAGGCTGAGGGCATACGCTGTTCTGCCATGCAAACCCACCAGCACTATTTTAAGGATGACGATAAATTAAAAAAAATGTTTCTTGCGATGAAACGTCGCAACGTCCTTTTCTAGAATAGCAACTTTTTAGACTGGGTGCAGCAAGATGGGTTAGTTCTGTCATAGAGCCTGACGTTCGCTTTCAAGTGTGAACGGTTTGGTTCAACCAGTATACTTTGCCAGGAAACAACGTTCAGGTAAATTTTCATCATGACACTTGCAAATGTGGCTGAAGGCCACCAATAAATGAACTATAATATAGCCCCGTAATTATTCTATGAGTTTCGTCAACATTTAGTGCCGCTGGTAACCCGTTGATAGTAGTCCGCCACTCTTAATAAAGTCAAGCACTCACGCCCATTTTAAATAACCTAATGAAAGTGGGCTAACGTAGGCATCATTTTTAAATAATACCTTATATGTTAGGTCATCTGGTTTATTGGGAAGTGCGATGTTAACGCGACCAATGTGCAAGAACATGTCTAGAGTGACAGGGAATTTTACGAACGCAGCTCAGCAAAAACGCTACTTTAAAAATGTTAAAAAAACAATTTTCCACTAGTTCTAAATTTCCCGAAATGACAAATTGTCATTATCTACTCATGCAACAACATAAGTAGGCACTGAAGGATCTACTTTACAGTAATTAATAATTGTTTGCTGCATTGTTCCTTTTTTAACCTACCTTCTTTGAAATTTCTTTGGCTTTGCGGGTTAGATAACAAATGAAAAGAAATGAAAGAAGAGATTTTTGTCGGGACGCCGCCGTATTCTTGGCTTCTGGGTTTTTGTTGCAAGCGAGCGTTGCCTTGGTCTCTCCTAACTCGCCATCCTGGTATGTGACCTCGTAGAAAACAGGTTCTTCCACCTTATCTGGCGCATATATTATTCCCGCTGCTCGCTCTATGTAAAAAATCTGCCAATAAAAAGAAGTAAACGTTACTTTAAAGTAAATTACTTACACATGGTTGGTAGTTTCTCTTACGAGGCGATTACGCGCACACGAAGAAGAAATTCCATGCGCATGCCGGTTGTCTCGACCTGTAAAACAAATAATATTACCAGGATTTAGTAAGCTTATTATATTTTATTGATCACTGAGAGGGAAGGAGGACCACGAAAAAATTTACACCATGTTCCCGCGATGGGAAGCATGGGGTAGATGCGACGCATCGTGGGTTGCTGTTGCGGTATTCAAATCATCGGAGGATGTCATGGAAGCGCCGGCGGCGGAACGACTGAGCGGAGCGGTGCACTTACCGCGTTTATACGCCTCGAGCGCGGCATGTAGGGGCGGAACTGAAATCCCCCTAGCGGCCCATTTTCCAAAGCACCCGCGGGAGTCCGCGCCCCGCTACCCAGTGCCACCGCTGCTTCGCGCCACGTTCACGTCTTATATTTACCATTTGCGGGCGTTTGAAATAAATGTTTATGTGAAGCAGTTACTCTGTTCACAAATGGGGTGTGTTTACGAGAGTGTAAACATTTCTGACGCGAACTTAGTGTGGTATATTCGGTCTGTATAAGCGCCAGGTGTGTCACAGGCCAGCGTCGCGGAACCGGCGCATGATGGAGCCGATTGTAGTTACACTGACCTGAATTTACTAGTCGTGTCTCCGTAACTAGCGGTTCCTCAGATGTTCATGCTACAGCTATACACTACAATTTAAATCGGGTTTGTGCGCTTATATAATCAGCGAAGCACTCATACCTGACAGCACGCCAGTTACGTTTGCCAATAACATACCTCAGGTATGGATCACCACCATTTACAAGCCAGTCTATGATAATTTTGGGAATATTCAACAAAAGTACGATGGACAACGCATAATTATACTCGGGGATCAGCACACGACAGGGTCGTCTTATGAGGTGAGCGCCCACAATCATTTATCTTCTACATATATGCTCTGCTAGAAGCGCGGAGACGGGCTAATAATTTGATCCGCGTCCGCGACTACATGCTTCTCCGGAATATCGTCATATGGCACAGGGAGCCTTCAGAATAAAGCAGAAACTGAAATCAGAGGGCCTTATCCCATACCACTCTTCCAACGACACCTTTCATCTCTTGTTGAACAGCCTGTATACTTCCAAAATTGCGTCCGCTGAACGATCAGCTCTTCGTTGAAGTAGAAAACAAAAGGAAAGTGAACGCGAGATTTGTGCGTGGGATTACTAAAACATTCATTGCTTGATTCCGCTCCGCATTTGTACACAGCGTCCCCCCCACCGATTTTTCGCGAAATAGCAGTGCATTTTGATATAGTTGGTCTAGTGAACCCTACCTGGCTTAAGTTTCTACGAACGTCTTTAGCATGTCAGAAGCTGCACTGTTGTTTTTTTTATTTCCGTTAAAGCTATTATGTTTCTTAATTCCGCACTTGCAAATTTTTTTTCCGTGGATTCATTAACTTGCCTTGGTCCTTGCCATGTGGCGTGTGTGGGCCAATATTAAACGACGCACAGGCTTGGAATATACTTAAGATTTTTGCATGGTTTATATTCTTATAAAAGGCATAAGTTATTGTCCGGGATTGGGTAATCACATCCGAGAAACATATTTTTCCGACGTATATATTCGAAACAAAGCCGCGTTCGTGGTTCACGCTGCTAAATGAAGCCAACCTCTTATTGTCCCAGTATCAGGTCTAAACGAGGTGACAGTAGAATTCATTTGTGCCTGATGTTTTGGAGGTGACATGGGAGATATGTCTCTGCCGTAGCCGATGCCCGGAATAGCGGCGACGAAGCGCGCAGAACCCCGTCTCCGGGTACATCTTGCAAGTGATCGCGTGCTCTACGAAGACGCAGCTACTTTTTAAGCGACCTGAACGTACTCCTTGTCTATAGACGTCACCATAACAAGTTTTTTTAGGGCGCGGAAGGGCCAAAAGCAGCGAAACATAACCAAAACACTGCACGAGCCCCTATCAGCCACGCAGCGCAAATCCCATCAACGCCGCGGAGAAGCGGTTGCAGGCGGTGCAGCGATCGCGAAGCTCGAGGCGTATATGCAGCGGAATGAGAGAGAGCACGGCATAGCAGCGCATAGCAGCGCATGCGCATGTGTTAACTGAGCGCAAGTGCGAGCGCAAGCTGCGCGCTAACGCACAGCTGGCACGGCGACGGGAGCGAGCTGACCGCGCTGACGCACAGATGGCGCTGCCGTGAAAGCAGCGGAGAGCACAGCTGCCGCCCCGAGGAGGCGGACTACGCCGCGACAACGACGCGGGACAGGGCGAGTTAAAAATACACAGTGAAGGCCCAAGCAGCACAAAACTGGTGTCCCAGGACCGGCACGTCTATGGCTGCTTTCTGGCATGTCCGGCCAGCATCCAGGTTCTGGCAGCCACTGATCATACTATGAACGGCCAACATTCGGCAACCAGCGCTCCGGCGTTTTTACGGCCGCCTGTGTTCCGACACACAACGGGAGGTAACCGGCTGCCTGATATTGAGTTCCCTTTGGGGTGCTGATATTCAGAAAGAGAACGGCCGAACTACGGCCTTAGGATGTCCGTTTTGTCTTTGGGAAGCGGTGTTCAGCCGAAGCATGTCAAGCGACTGGCCACAGAATATTGCTATTCTTGGGGCAGTTGGTGTTCCAAATCAGGCCGGCTGGAGCGCGGCTGCCCCGCATTTGCTCTTTGAACGGTAAACCGCGCGTCGGCGGCAGAACCTTCGTTTTCTTCGGGCAACCCTTGTTATGATGGAGACCGTCCAACGTACGGACCCAGACTGTGCGTTTTTCACTCGGTTAGCGGTCCTCGACCGAATTACGGCAAGCAAACGGCTGCAGAATATTTGGCAACCCGTTTTCAGGAGGACACCAGCCGAAGTAAGGTCTCAGGTGATACGCCATTCTTTAGGTATCGGCGTACAGCAGAATAACAGCATGCGTCTGGGCACCGGAGCTCATGCAGTATTGGTTGGAAGGAGACCTGGCGATATGAGACCGGTTTTTCCTGGGCGAAGAAAAAGCTGTTAGGGAGCCGAACGATGCAGCCGCGTTGAATCCGCTCGGTGTTTCTACGTTTTGAATGAACGAACCTCGTTTATCGAACCGTAATGAGTGGCTAGAGGTGAAAGGGCAAGGTGCAAGGACTCGCTGTACATTACAAGGTAGCCTCTTAGGCCATCGGAATGCCTTGCCACAAGAAGACTGTGCCTCACACATGGGTGAGCAAAGCCTCGCCAGTCATAGCAGCTACCCCGCGTCACTCGCCGGCTTCTTCGACGCATCAGCTCGAGGATATTCGCCCCCTGAAGAAATGGAGAGCATTGGAGACATCGACCCACTAGAGATGTCCGACCCGAGATGGCGGTGGTTCACGAAAATAACTGGCCTTTCAAAGGGCGTCAAGCAAGCGGCCACCACGCAGGAGCTAAATCGGCGCTATCTCAAGGACTCCCCACCAAAGAAAGGCAAGGTCGCGCCAAAGCGGACGTTTCCGGCTCTTCGTCTTACAACAACGCTGCCAAAAACAATGTTGCACTATTTTGTTGATGATAAACGTAGAAGAGGCTAAGCTCGTGCTCACCTTCGTGCTCTCCACTATATTACTTCATCGGATTTTATAACTGCCTATTTAAAAACACGTGCCATTTTAAATTTGCGACAACAACAGAGCCTTTTCAACGACGAAGCCTGGGTGTTAAATTAGTTGCGGTGTTTGGAGGTGAGCTTTGCTAAACTTGCTACTCTATACTTGCTACACTATAATCGCCACCATCGTAGTAAACACGAATTTCTTCAGGTTTTTTCCTGAACACACATTGTTGAGTTCTTGTACGATTTGGCTCCAGCAATATTAAGCCTAAAGTAGTTTACTGCATTTTCTTTGAATGCGAAAAAGCATTTTACAGGTGTTCTATATGCACTTCTTGTAAGTAAATTGCCTTCTATAAACTGAATGAATGAACCGCCTAGTATCTCTCTCTAAGACAGCAGTCGGTCGCTCTCAATGGTTGTTCATTCAGATATGTTCCCGTGACCTAAGGAATTCTCCAAGGCTCAGTTAGGGCGCTTTTTTATTTCTGTTATGCATAAATGATATTACTATAAGCCTCAAATGTTTGATCAAAATGGTCGCGAACGACTGTGTAGTTTACGGAACTGTAGCGAATAACGTGATTCCGAATACCTGCAGCATGATTAGAATTTAATAACATCCTGGTGTGCTGATTCAGAAAAGTCGTTGAATGTTAAAAATTGTGTTAACGTCACCTTCACAACAAAACCATCGGCCCAATTGAATACGTATACCGTAAATTACGCTGCTTTGAGAACGGCCAAGAACTATAAATCAGTAAGAGTGTTTTTAACGAGACGTTAGAGGTTAGAAAGGAACGTTCCCAACGTAAAACCTATGGCTGCACGTGTTTTTGTCTTTCTGAGAAAATTTCAGCGAACTTCAATATTACTAAAAGAACCACTATATTTCACTCATGTGGGTCCAATGTTGGAGTACGCATGTGTTTGTGGTCATCCCTAAACCGAAGAGCTCGGTGATACGCTCGAAAACATAGGGAATAGGCCAGTGCGATTTGTATTAGGTAATCGGCACTGTCAAGTTAGCAAGATGGAATGTAAAAGTAAACTTAAATGGTAAGACGCGAAAGATCACAGATGAGACCACAGGTTGAAATTTTTTGGTAATATTTACCATTTAAAAACTGGTATCAAATGGGAGAAGTATATTGAAGCGCCATTCTACATATGTCAAATTGGGACCGCAGTCTTAAAACAAATATTAACTTTCCGTTAAAGATGACGCCTTGCGTGATACATTTTATCTTAGATCCATACAAGAGTGTAATTATCTTCCATGTATGGTTTTACCACGGCTTATAATGACGATTTTCACCGAGCTTTGTAGAATAATTTTGTTATTTGGTCTCAAATTTGATGCTTGGTTTTACGTATGTCCCTGCTGCTATGCATGCAAAGGCGAAGCCTGTATCAAATAAATAAATAAATAAATAAATACACACACAAAAAATTAAAAAATGAATAAGCTTCAAGAGCCGCAATTTCGCCCTCGACGGGTTCAGAGCCTTACGCATTCAAACACAACCAATACAATATTTGTTGTTTTATTCGTTACAGTATGCAATTGCTGTATGATTACTACCATTGCTGTATTACTGGTTTGAAAGAAAATATGAAACTCACGTCTTACGCTTTGAACACAAAGTGGAATAGAACTGAAGCCGCCAGAATTACGGCGTCATTCGCAACACGTCTACAATGTCGTTAACGAAGTACATTATAGAAAAATTAAGTTTTTTAAACTTTCAAGTGGTATGCACATAGCTCACGAAAACAATATCAGAAATAGATTGAAAATGAAGGTATTTGTTCGATCGCTGTTCGAATCAGCCCTGTAAAAGGTCATGAGAAAAGTTCATCGAGAAGAAAAAAATGGTCAAAAACTGGACATACCTTGTGTGAAGGATATTATGCGGAATGTTCCTGGGTGTTTTGCGGAGTACCCAAAACGACTTGTAAAGGCGTTCGCACCGGTTTTGTATACAACTGAACTGGTCAAGCAACTGTTGTAAAAAAAGTTCATTTAGTCAGAGCGTAGAAGTATTCAGGAGGATTGTCTTAAAAGAAATTGGCTAAAAGCTGCACTTCTATCTGTGTGAAATTCAAGTTTTATTAAGTATGTGCCTCCCCCCCGCATCCTTCCTTGTTTATTACAGGTAAGCCGCCCCACAGAAGATATCAGGTCCTGGATAATACAATTACTCAAGCTCTGCAAAGAAATGAACATTTTCTGCATCCGACAGTAAAAGAGGCACATCAATTAAAGTAACGACAATTTGTGAGCACTGTTTAATAAATGAATGTTGCTGTGAACTGACGCTGATAATCAAGCAAGACTGCCCTGAAGGCTGGACGGCTGGTGGTGGCGTGCGGGCTCACTTTGATGTCGGAGGAGTGGACCAAAAATGAACGGTTTGTGCGGCTGTACAGCGTGACTGAGTCATCTGCTTGCGCTGAAGCAGTATCGTCCACCAGCCTGAGTACAGTTAACGTACTGCAGCTGAACTCTAACGCCCGTAGCATGGCCGAACTTCCGACAGCATTAGTCCGGCGGGAGTACGACGACTGCATCTCGGCTGTCCTCTGGTGGCCGTACTTCGGCCGCACACGGGTGGCTTTGTAATGGCCGGAGCCCTACGGCCTAAATCTGGCCGTATGAACGTTAACCAGTCGACTGGCCTATGGACACTGGCCATTGGATAGCCATGGCAGTACGGCCGTATACGGCCAAAAAGCCCTCATTTGGACACGGGCCCAAAACGTATGCCAGAAAAAGGCCCGACAGAAAATCACCGGCCAAAGTACACTGGCTTGAGTTAGGCCGTACAGTCCTGTGTTGCCTGGGGGACAATCCCCACGGTTGATATTTATAATGTAGAGAAAGGCAAGTGGGGGACAACGAAACCAGTCTTTCAGAAAATTAAAAAGAAATCGCGAAGCGAATTACCGTTTTTTCAACCAACCAGCAAACAGTGAAACATGGGTAATTAGTACAGCATAGGCGAACGAAAAATGATGAGACCACATAGGACTAGCGCAGGTCCTTCGTACACCGCGCTGCTTAACTATATTTTACTGTTCCCACCAACTAGTCAACATTAATGCATTGACAACATGCACAAGAACAAAACCCACCCACAGCACCTAAGACAGGAACACACGGGTTTCCTGGACACTCGAATTCAGAACCAAGATTGAGACAACCAGGGCCCCCTTTCCTTTCCCCCCGCCTTACACAAGGGTGTAATGAGTCACAGAACGCACAGGAACCGCCACAGCCAGTTAAGTCCAGTGAGGCGTTAACCGCCAAATAGTGCATATACTAGTAGATAACGCGTGATTGGCTTCTGAACTCGAGTGGTACGAAAAAATGGCTTCAACCCACATTGTGAAGGTTGTTCGAAATCGAAACTGTAAACGGCACCCAGAACAATTACCCATGCGACGTCCCTTGAATTCACACAGGTGGCTTTACGAAGAGTTAAACCAGAGATACTGCCAGCCGTTAATTAGGATGCGCAGGGGCGGTGTCTCGTGCGCAGTAGCTTTGGCCACGACCGCGCTAGAGCGGCGGCGTCTGCCGCTCTAGCCCGTTCGTGCGTCGACGGAAAGAAAACGCAGGGGAGCGTCTTTTCAGGGCGACACAGTGGAACCTAGCCATCCTGAATTTCTTGCATGGGACTACACCACCGCGCTACACAAGCGCAGACACTGAAACAATTCGGCACGTGAGCTTAGGGATTCCCATTTATACCGATCTAAACTAGTTAGTCCAGTAAGTATAAGAATTGCGAGAAAGCTGAGGGAGCTTTTACAATCGCTATTTATCGAAACAAGTTGCTCTTTACGGCTTTTGTAATACCTGCTAAAACACAACCGGTTTGGAATACACCAATTTCGAAAACGGCGTCCCGTTTGTGACAAGCTGTGCGCGAAAGGTAACGTTACTCCAGCTGCCAGATGTCTGTATGTGTTCTCAACAATTTGTTTACCCGCCCTGCAAATCAATCCTTAAAGTATCCTTCCCATACGACCACCTACTTCCGTCGAGTAAGGACTAGCCAGGTGGTGATTTTGAACAAGTTAATCAAACCGTGCAAAGGAGGCACACAATCGACGCGAAGCTGCGACAAAACAGGCCCAAAAACACTCTCGTTAAAGTAGCCAACAAAGCCGACAGAATGAGTCCTGCCGCCGCGCCCGCCGGGACGAGCAGGCTCTAGTGAGCGTGGAACGCTTGGTTGTAGCAACTATTTCCCGCACCGTCTAAACTGTTCTCCATGAGTGAGGGACATTAAACGCCTACCAGAGAGCGCGAAGAAGGGGCTCTCCTTTATCTTACTCCATGGTCGCGTCCAAAAAACACCTCCTTCTCCTGAACTTATCAACCGGAAGTTATTAACGTACAGATATTTCTCTTTTGTTTTCCTGCGATCAGCATGGATAATAGGGCACGCAGCTACATGTACTACGCGTAACAACGCGATACGTAAAGTTACCAAAAATTCTTTCGTTTTTGTTTACCGTTATCCTTATACACGCCAATCCAAAGGCCTGCCCCATATTTTGCCTATGTGTCCTCTCGGGTGCTCCAATCAAGAAATACTTGTACAAGCATCTACCTTGCAGTTGCAGCATCCAGCGACGTAAAGGGACTCTGAAGTGAATTTGTCAAGCTGCCGTTTTTGTTTCTACTGCGTATGCTGGCTCAAATGACCACGGTTTATACGTTTATATCAGCGATAAGGCGGTATTTATTTTATAGAGCCGGAAACAAGAAAGAGTACCATGCAGGATTTGCGGCGGCTGCACCAATCAACCGCAGTGAGGTCAGGTAAAGGTGCTACATAATCAGACGATGTCCTATATGAACATGTAAGGAAGTTTCGGATTCGGTTCTGTGGAACAACATGCTTCGTAACCGGCGTTATTGCTGGATGGGCATTCCGGATATCTGAATAATCGCCATACCACGCTTCTTCATGTTTTCAGCTGTAAAATTTCTTAGAAAAGCTTCCCAGGACGGCTTGGAATCGCAGCAATGAAAAGCGGAGGCCTACGCAGTAGATGAACGCCCTCCGGGCCACTTTAGACGCCCAAATGTCATGCGCTTTTCCACCATCTTTGGAGCTTCCTTCACTCATGCCTGTATCTTAAAAGGCCTGTTCGTGCGAGGACAAGGGTGTGCCAATTCTTGCGCGTGCCCAGTGGCCGAAAGCAGTCGGCAGTTATTGTCATGCGTCAGGGCACCCCCGGAAAGAGGAGGCACCAAAACCACCAAAAAGTAAAGAAAAGAACAAAGGAACGGAAATTTGAAGTGCGTGCAAGGAGCGCGCCAACCACCGAGCGCCAGCACTGAAACTCCCAGGCATCAAGGTGAAATTTGGCAGCGAACTGGTAACCCAATCAGAGAACGCAGCACAGGAGACCAGTGACGTGATGGCCTTATAAGGATATGGGTAGGCATGCAGCCAATGAGAGTGAGCCACGAGAGAGCCCAGAGGGGATAAACGCAGGGCGCACAAAGAGAACAAGGAGGCCAGAAACTGGAAGGCAAAAGATCAGCAGGCAAGAAACCAGGAGGCGGCAGAAGAACGTGAGCTTCAAGGAACGAGCCAGTTGGACGTTGCCAGACTACTGACTATGCCTGCCGAGCCTGGACGAGAGCGGGCCGACATCTAATCGGCTGCAGCATCGTAGGCGCACCACGAACCTGTGTCTTCGTGGTCTATCGGCGGCGGTCGGGTACCTGTGGCCTACTTTCACGCTGCGTCAACCTTCGAGTCGATGGCCCCGAAGGGCTACGTTTGTGCCGAGCCTTCCTGAGACCTCCAACGGCAGCGGCTACCATGGGGTAACCAACGAGGAAGCACGCCGCTCAAGGGATTACCGCGCGCGTCCAACGCTGGTTTCAAGGATGTCCAGCGTAAGCTGCTACCAGGTGGTAGCCGCAGAGGAAACCAGTCCGAACACGCGGAGCCCACGCCGTCCAATTAGTGACCGCGCGCATAGAAAGCCGGCACCGAAACGAGACCAGGACGGCTACCACCGAGTCGCGGCCACGGAATGGGTGCAACACGTCAGCGCCGACGACAGCGGGGTAGGCCAGTCTATTGTAGGGACATAGTTGTAGGACACAACTGAGGAGTGGTGGTGGGAGAGACTTTACCTAGGACTTGATGTAATGAGTGGATTTTGAAATATTGGGTAGAATTTTATTGTAGAGACGTTTAAATTTTGCTTTGAATTGTATTTCGGGATATCGAGTTTGAGGTTTGATTGTTATCGAGTTAGGTGATTTGTGCTAGCGCTGTTCTGAGTGTACACTATAGGTATACTTTGTTAAACACGTCAACAGCTTTCCTCCGTCTATCTCCCTGAGCTGGTAAAGACAACCCCACCATCCGTTCACGTGACAATAAAAGCGATTGGAGAGCCTACCAGCATAGATTTATCCTCACTTAGGATATTTCTGTCAGGCCCTTTCACGTGTCCTACCAGCTGGGAGAATGGGTTTGGAAAGGTTGTTAAAGTTGGTTCAAACGCGAGGTTTGAACAAAAAGCCGTTTTTTTAATTGTTGGATGTAGAAGGCCGCAAAGTGCATGAGACATTGCATGCAAAGATTGTAGAATCTCGCAAAGCAAGCGAAAAGCTTGATGCCGGAGAAAGATTGTTGGATATTAGAAAGGCCGAGTTGGAGAGGGAAAATGCGGAATCAAGGCGGCGACTCCACGCAAAAGAACGAAAGAAGAACCATCAATGCCCTGCACGTGAAAGAGAAGGCTCCCGCGTCGCCGACCGCTACGAGGCACGTGAGATAGAAAAAGCATTGGTCGCGGATCGCATTTGGAAAGCGTGTAAAAACGAATACAAAGAGAGCGATTGTTTCTGCAGACAGCCCACTGACGAGAAAAAAGCGTTCGAAGCGCGACCGGGTGAACGTACTGAGTGTGGCATGGTGACAGAACAGAAGCAAAGAGATGACCGCTTTGAGAATAACCCTGGTGAAGAAGCACTTGCTGCTCAAAGAACACGGTGTGGCCACCGCTCTGATGGCAATGTAAAAACAAAAGGAAACGGGTTCTCGCAAAATATCACTGCTGAGAAATGTGCGGTTGAAGCACGAGACGGTGAACGGGCCGGGGGTGCCAGAATCGCAGATCAGGAGCTTGAAGATGAGTGCACTGAGAACACGGCAGGCGAGGACAGCGCGCTGCTGCCTAGTAGCTTTATGACTGACTTGATTTCAAGGTTCCCGAACAAATTATGGTTTAGAATGAGGTGCCCGCCACTCCGTTCGTGGAAAGGGATAGCATAACTCCAGAAAGTTTTATTTCAAGTTAACTAGAGACGCGTATGCGCAGTGAGAGTAGCCTAATCTCTGAAATGACCAGGGAAAACTCTTCAAAGAAAAGCGGAACACTTTGTGCTTGAGCTTGTTAATGAGGTGAGGAGTAGTAAACCAAGTGCAGAGGCACCAGGCAAGCTGGAATGGTACACGACAAACTGACAGTTGTCGATCAAAAGGCACGACAAAAGAAATCTTGTAGTGATGGAAGGCAGGGGTTAATGTGCCCAGTGATGAAGCACAGGTGAGAGTACAGTGAGAAAGCATCACAGCCCGGGCGGGCGCAAAAACGCGCATGTTTTCTAAATCGTCAGAAGCAGGCAGGTTAGTGTACGTAGCATAGCCACACGCATGAAGATAGGCTAACCGGAAATCGTCAGGCAGGTCGCAGAAACGTAACCTTGGAAAATAGGCAAGATAAGCGAAGAAAAAGCTCAAGAAAGATTCAGAGTAAACACGGCAAGGAAGGGAGCTCACGACATAGAAGACGTGACCCGATAAGTGCATTGCAAACTAGAGGCCGTCAGAGAAATGCACACGACTGCACGGCATTTCAAGCGCGACTATCGAGCCAGGCTGTGTGCCAGTAACCCACGAGCAATATGAAGAAAATTGATTGTGATAAGCGAGTATATTTTGTAGCGTAAGGTGCTCAATGGTTGAGGCGGAAGAAGGTGAAAATGAAGGCAAAGGGCAATTAACTTGATGGAATACATGAAGTTGACTTGGACAGAAATAGGACCCATCACGGTGACGAATACGTTTTGCATTGTGGCGCGCCAGAAATATTGTAGTATGGTGAAAAGACAATATTAGATAAATGATTGTGTTAGTGATGAAGTTCATATTGAAAAATAGTGCTGATCATTGAAGAGTTTGATTCTGGTGATGTTTGGGTGTCGAATGTATATGTACGTTGGTGTAAATGTATGAACTGTAGACATAAAAGAAGTTGTTGGGAAGTGCGGATAGAGGATGAGAAAGAGAAAAAACGTTTTTTTGTGTGTGCAGATTAGGAAAGAGCGTTGTCGAATCCGAGATCATTGAAGTGGTTGATTGCGGTGACGTGTTAGAGCCGAGTATTTGTGTAGACTGATGTATGAGAAAGTATGTGTTGGCAATAGAAGTGGTGAAAGTTGTGTGAACACTACGCGTGGGTTCCGTGAACGGGAGTGAACTAAAAGAAGTGATAAAAGTGAAAGAATTGGAAGTGAACTGAAGTGTGCCATAAAACCTGCGACGAAAGAAGTGAGCAGCGGTGCTGAACAGTGGGCTCATAAGGCCGCCTCCTGGCACTCGCTAGCTGACGTGTCCCTTGCTCGAACGTCTCTGCAAGGCGTTCGCTTCCTACGCGGGGTTTTGGCCAGCTTTAGGTGATTTTGTCACCTCTTTCCTTTTGTGACCTGCTTTGTTTCAGGTTGTAGTGAGGGTGGGCGCTATTGCGCCGCATGGCGACTAACTCTCCTGGCCGGGGGCCTTCCCCCTGGTCGGCCAGTCTTACACCGCAGGAGCTCCCTTTGCAGGCTTTCCTCCGCAATGGGGTTACCGACATCCCTGTGGCTCTTGTGCCCACGAATGGGGGCGCAATACGGCACAACAATCCGGGAAAATGCAAAACGTCCTTCGTGCTGCTACGGAGCGTTTCAAGAAAATCACCAGCGTGCGTCCCTTCGGGAAAGGAGGCGTTGTGATCCGATCGCCTGACCAAGAGTGCGTGCAGGACTTGCTGCAGTGTTCAACCTTTGCCTCTTTCCCGGTGAGCCCATTTGTGCCTGCCCATCTTGCATGTTCGAAGGGCATCATTCGCGGAGTTGACCCAGAAATGTCAGTGTCAGATATGCTGGAGGAATTCGCTTCGGCTGGTGTCATTGCTGTGCATCGCTGTAGCCGAGTAGAGAACGATGTCCGCTATCCGACCGAGTCAGTCATCGCCACCTTCGCTGGTGTGTCTGTCCCTGGGGAGTTAAAAGCGTGGCCCGTAATCTTCAAGGTTGAGCCGCTTTCCCCGCGTCCACTACAGTGCCGAAAGTGTTGGCGATTCGGCCACAGTGTCGGGGGTTGTACGTCGTCTGCTCGTTGTTGCACTTGTGGAGGCGATCACCCTCCTGCTCCATGCCAGACAGATGAAGAAACTTGCTGCCTATGTGGAAACTCACCCCGTGCGGACTACTCCAACTGTCCAGTTCGAGCACAAGAGGTGAAGATCCTTGAGGTCATTGAAAAGCGCCGGTGCTCGCGGAGTGAGGCGATGGCTGTAGTCAAAGATAGATCGTCAGGCTATGCCTCAGTTGTGGCACGTGGCTCCGCTACTGTGGACGCATCTCTTGTTGATGTGATCGCGTCAGCAATCAAAAAAAGTCAGTCAAAGATGATGGATCGCTACCTGCATGCTATGGCAGAACTCCTAACAGCTCACACGGCACACATCACAGAGTCGGTGTCCGCGTTGTGTGGCGTAGCTGTGCAAACAGATTCCGCTTGTGGTTTTAATACTAAGGCTGTTGGGTCACTCAATCAACTACCTTTGGATGAGACTGACCCCGCTCACTCTTCAAGCCGTTTCAGCCAACCGTCACCATCCACTTCTGCTTCTTCCAAACCTTCGTCTCAGTCCCTATGCGAAGGTACTTCTCTTCCCTCCAAAATGGTAGCTGGCCTGCCCCCCGGTCGTCCGGCCTCGATGGTTCGTCATGCATCCAAAGCCGCAACTAGCCCGCCTCTTTCTCGCATGGCATCGAACATTCGTCCTGCTAACGAGAATAACGTCGAGTCTGAGAACCACCCAGAAGACATGGAGTATCAATCAATTGTGTATAAAAGAACAGGATCGCCGATTTTGGGTTCACCTGAATCGTGCCCGAAACAAAAGTCTAAGAAAGGTCAAGCGAGTAAAAAAACAGGTGATATTTTGGAGGCGGCTGTGGCGGCCATCACTTCCCCATAATGTCTCTACGGATACTTCAATGGAATTGTCGTTCAGTCTTTTCAGCGCTAACAGACCTTCACAATATTGTTTCTAAAACCCGACCAGATGTTATTGTACTGGAGGAAACTTGGCTGGCTCCTGGTCGGCCATTTAGATTCCACAACTACCGAACGTTCCGTTTAGACCGTCCAACTAAAGGAGGAGGATTGCTAACTTTAGTATCCCCTCGATTTTGCCATAAAGCCCATCTCTCATTTCAATTTATGTCTGTGGAATCGGAAATTCTGGCAGTGACATTCAATCTTCCAGGTTGCGTTGCATTTTCTATAGTGAATGCGTACTTTCCGAGTGGAGTAACTTCCACCTCTTCACTCGATGCTGCCGTGTCGGCGTGTGAAAAACGAGTTGTTCTTTGTGGGGATTTCAATTCGCACCACGTATCGTGGGGTTTCCGCACAGATTCCTGTGGCAGGCGTCTTTGCGACTGGATGCGGGACAACAATTTGTATTGTTTTAACTCTGGAACTGCGACATTTTTTCGATGGCAGACCAGTTCTGTCCTTGATTTGACATTCTCCACCCCGGGAAATATATCTTCGTGGTCTACTTGGGACCAGGCTACAAGTAGTGACCACATCCCAATTGTATATGAGTTTTTATGCCTTCCTACGTCACCGCGAGCACATATAGTTCGGCATATAAATTTTCATCGCGTTCAAAAAGAACTAAAGACAGCACTTAGCTCTATTCCATCGGAGACGAGGAACTCCGGGCAGCTCAAGTGTTATCAATCCTTTCTGAATCTGTTAAAAAATCCCGCTTTATTATTTGTTCTCAAAAAGATGGCGGCTCCAGTCCATGGTGGAATGAGGAATGTGCTCGTGAGTATAGTCAGAGAGAAGCGGCTTGGAAGAACGTTCTTAAAAACCAATGCCCATCCAATTGGACCAGTTACAAGTTTGCAGCTGCAATATTCAAGCGGGTTGTTTCTAAAGCAAAAGAAAATTATAACACCCAAAACTTCGCCTCTCTATCAAAGTCCAAAAATAGACGCATGTTGCATAGATTCCTCCGTTCAAGAAAGGTTGTACAAGATCAGGATAACGGCAAGTCAATTGTTCAGTCGACGAGTGAGTCTATGGAAACTTTGGAACGTATTGCGCAGGAACTGGAATCTCGTTTTTCTTCTGGGTTGGCCTCTCCTTTTGTGTGCCAGGTTTCAAATGAGGGTTTCACTCCAGTGACAAGGGCGGAATTAGCTGATATTGTTTTGCAGCTGTCTGAGTGTGCTCCAGGATCAGACGGCATTACGGTGGCAATGTTAAAATTTCTGCTTGAGGTGTCTCCTGATGATTTACTAAACATTGTCAACATGTCGTTAAAAAAACAGCTGGATACCCTCTGAATGGAAAATCGCTAGGGTAGCACCATTGTTGAAAAACGAAAGTTTGGGTTTCGTCAAAGACAATATTAGGCCGATATCGTTGACTAGCAACGTGGTAAAGTTGGTTGAAAGGGTATTGCATGGCCGGCTTATGCGGTTTCTGAACAGTAATCGTATTCTAAGCCCCGCCCAGATTGGCTTCAGACCTGGAAATTCTATTTGGAAGGCCCACGTCGACATCGAGAGCCGCATTAAATTAGCTCGCCGACTAAAACATGTAAGTGCGCTGGTAACCCTAGATATAGCAAAGGCTTACGATAGCGTAGAGTACAGCACGTTGATGTCACGCCTTGCATCTAGCGAGATTCCAGGGTACATCCGCTCCTGGATTGGTGAGTTTTTAAAGGGAAGGAAATTCTTTTGTTCCAAGGGCGGCTTATCGACATCCCAGTATCACCAATTTCGTGGAGTTCCTCAGGGATCAGTTCTTTCTCCAGTTATTTTTAACTTACTCCTTAGTTCTATCCCAATACAGAACGGCATATCTACCTATGTGTATGCCGATGATATTGCTTTTTTCTCGGCTGATAGGGACAGCCAAGCGTTATATCAGCGACTGCAGGACTATGTGGTTGTCCTGGATAATTGGCTTAGAACGTTACACCTCTCGCTAAATGTCAGTAAATGTGCCGTTATAGTATTTCCCAGCAATAACCCTATATCATTACGTCTAACATACCGGTTGCAATCCATCCCTCAGGTCACGGAAATTAAATATTTGGGTATAATTTATGACGACCACCTCACATGGCGTCCTCATATTTCGCACATTGCTGCCAAAGGTGAAAAAGCTGCGGGAGTGCTGCGTAGGCTATGCAATCATAAATTCGGTATGCGTAGAGACGCCCTGCTAATGATTTATCGTTGCTATGTTCGCCCAGTATTGGAATTTGGTTGCGTGTTATTTTCTGGCTGCGCGACGTACAAACTCCATCCCCTATTTCTTATTGAGAGATTGGCGTTGCGTTTATGTTTAGGGTTGCCAAAGTATGTAGCTAACTCTGTATTGTTCCTTGAGGCACGGTTGCCTTCACTTCTGGATCGATTTAAATTGTTAACTGTTGTAACATTTCTAAAACTGTTTGAATCTCCATTATACGAAGCTCAACCCATTTCCTCTTGAGGCCTGACCTTTTTCGAGGATTTACGTGGCCCCGATTTCAGCGTCCTCAATTGGATTGCGTTCAGGCATGGCTGCAGCCTCGTCGTGCAGATCTTTTTCTACTCCAGCCCTATTCTGATAATTTGTCGCCTGTCGACATAAGCTTGAACAACATTTTCCCTTCGCATGCGAAATTATTGCCGGCCCGATTACTCAATCATTTACTTGAAGATCACTTGGCCACTCTTCACACTGATGTCGTCATTGCCACAGATGCCTCGCAAAGTGATGAGAAGGCTGGGGTAGGGATATATTCTCAGTCTCTAGATTGGTCCTTCTCAATCAGGCTGCCAGACTATACCCCGATCTTTCAGGCAGAATTATTGGCGATAATCTTAGCCCTTAATAAACTACAGCACAGATTTGCGGGGGTGGTTATCCTTTCGGATTCTCTCTCCGTGTGCACTGCTCTAACAAATGATAAAGATTCTTCTATTCTCAGGTCATTCCGTTCATTCATTCCTTACCACCTTCGCGAGATCCGGTTAGTGTGGGTCCCTGGTCACGCAGGGATAATCTTCAATGAAATGGCAGACCAATTAGCCAATTTGGCTCTTGGGGGTCCTGCCGTCGTGAATTGCCCAATTGACAGTTTTCTTTTGGGGGCGAGGTTCAGGCGCCTTCAAGTTTTACAAAGTAATCGGCAAGATGCCCTTCGTTCATGCTCCGACTATATTCACCTCTCTCACTTATGGAAGCCTAAATTCTGCGAATCTCGTAAATGTGAGGTCGCAATCACAAAATTTCGTTGCAGAATCCCCCCTTTAAATTTTTATCTATACAAAGCTGGTCAGGCGTTATCTCCTCAATGCCCTTTCTGCAATGCCCCTGAAACAATAGAACACTTTCTTTTAAATTGCCGCATCTTTTCCTCGATGCGACGCACGCACCTTGAATACACGTTTAATCGGCTGAATCTCCCTTTATCTTTAACCGTTATTCTTTCCCTGGGTGCTTCCGTCGTGAGATATTGCCACAGAGATGTCGTGATCGCCTTTCATTCCTTTGTTGCGGCGACAGGCCGGATGCCCTGCTAGATAGCTATGCCTTCATTCGCAAGTTTTTTTTTTCCTGACAATCCTGTTCAATCCAAAGATTTTTTTTCTACTCTCAATGTTTTTTCTCGTACTCCTTTTTTTTTCTCTAAAATAAACCGGGTCACAGCCTAATTATTACTGGCAGCTTCTTGGCCAATCCCCCGCGTGGGTACGCGCCATATCATAAGGAACCAACCAACCAACCAAGTGAGCAACGGTGGTAGAAAAAAGATACCGGTGGTCCAGATGAAGCAATTTTTAATGAAAAAACTCATAGAGCCGCGGGTAATTGTCGTGTGTCAGGGCACCCCCAGAGAGGGCAGGCACCCAAACCACGCAAAAAAGTGAAAAAAGAACAAAGCAACGGGAATTTGCAGAGCACCCCAAGAGCGCCTCAACGAGAGAGCCACAGCACCGAAACACCGAGTCATCATGGTGAAATTTGGCAGCGCACTGGTCATCCAATCAGAGAACACCGTGTAGGAGACCAGTGGAGGGATGGCCATATATGGATATGGGAAAGGCAAGCAGGCAATGAGATTGCACCACGACAGAGCCCATAGGGGATATAACCAGGGCGCACAACGAGAACAAGGAAACGAGAAACTGAGAGGCAAGAGACCGGGAGGCAAGAAACCTGGAGCCGGAGGAGCACGTGAGCTTCAAGGAACGAGGCAGGGGGACGTTGCCAGGTCAACGACTATGCCTGCCAAGCCTGGGCAGGAGCGGGCCGACTTCATATCGGCTGCAGCATCCTAGGCGCACCACGACCCTGTGTCTTCGTGGCCCCAGCGGCGGCGATCGGGCACCTGCGGCCTACGTCTACGCTCCGTCGAACTTCGTCTCAACTACCCCTAAGTGCTACGTTCGTGCCGAGCCTACCTGGGGCCTCCAGCGGCAGCGGCTACCAGGGGGTAACCACCGAGGAAGCACGCCGCTCAAGGGATTTCCGCGCGCGTCGAACGCCGGCATCGAGGACCTCCAGCATGAGCAGCTACCATGGGGTAGCCGCCGAGGAAACCACTCAGTACGCGTGGAGCCCAGTCCGTCCAAGTAGTGACCGCGATCATCAAACGCCGCCACCGAAACGAGACGAGAACGGCTACCACCGAGTCGCGGCCAGGCAATGAGTGCGACACGTCAGCGCTGGTGACAGTGGGGTAGGGGGTAGGCCATTCCATTATAGGGACATAGTTGTAGGACACAACTGAGGAGTTGTGGTAGAGGAGACTGACTAGTATTTGATCTAATCAGTGGATTTCGAATAATTGGGTAGAACTTTATTGTAGAGACTTATGGGTTTTGCTTTGAATCGTATTTCGGGATATTGAGTTTGAGGTTTGATTGTTATCTAGTTTGTGCAATTTATTAAGTGATTTGTGCTCTCGTTGTTTTGAGTGTGCATTAAATGTATACTTCGTTAAACACGTCAACGGTTTTCCTGCGCCCATCTCTCTGAGCTGGTAAAGACAAACCTACCATCCGTTCACGTGACATTTATGGCAGCAGCGCTCCAACGAGAACTTGCTAGCGCGTTAGTGTTAGTCTTTGAGCGTTTTGCAAACTCGCTCGTTAAGCGATGAGCGTCACGGTCTAAAAATGGGGAATTCAGAATAGCAAACCTCGTCAGAAAACCAAGAAATCAAGTAAAAAGAATAACAAAGTACCCTCGCAGATTTGAGCTTGCGACTTGCAACTTGCACAATAACATTCCTAGCAATTTAGAACACTCGGGCACGAGCTTTTTTTTCTTTATTATCATAGTCTCAAAAGAAAAAAACAGGTTACAGTCATTTGATAACAATCAACCTTTAGGATAATACAAGCTTAAAATTTCTTCAGCTGAACAATGTCATTTAGCATTGGTAACCATTCAGGTGGTTCGCTTAGCGCTGTGTATACCTCACGTATGTTGACCATAGGCTTAATGAATTACGCTCTGACGGGCCGCGCATTGGGATCGGCATGACTGCCAGCTATTCTTGTGCGCTGCACGCTGTGCATGCTCATCAACATAAACATGTCGAATGGCGCGACTCCTGTATACCCTACAGATAGAAAATGGATCCCTATACGTTAATGGCAGGTCCTTTTTTAACAGTAGGAGGCAGGATGTCCCAGGGAAATGTCGCGTCTGTGCAGTACAGAAAAATGTGGTCAATAGCTTCCGGCTTTAAACATCTGCGACAGTGCATGTTCCCAGATATGACTAATCCTTTGTCTTGGAGCGATCCTTTACATTAGGCGTGTTACGGTGGAGCTGAAAAAGAAACTTTTAACGGAGGCGCATCCAGGAATTTTATTTATCCTATCAAGAGATCCCCTTCCATTCCCAGTGCATATATAGACCTGTATAGGGGAATGCGTAAGATAACAACAATGAGTTCAATATACAAACATTTTGCATGTTACATTCCTCAAATACTCTATGAAAAAGTTCACTCCCAATAATTTCATCGCCCATACAAGTTCACGCATGAAGCCACACAGACTCGCTCGTCAATACTCAAAAGAGAACACCAGTTCAGGTATATAATCACGAGGGAGCACTTGAATGACCGTGAGTAGATTCTAATCACTTAAGAAACACAAACTGGACACAATCTGTTTACAGAAACAGGTGCAGAGCCCCAAGTCTCCTTTTGGAACCGCGCAACAGGTTCGAGTGGATGGCCCTCTGCTAAGTTGATCCCTATATAAAACAGCACACAAACTGTGTGACTCCTGAACAGAAACTCTCGTCGTCGACAGCACCTGAAGGACATAGAAGACTCCACCATGAGGTATAACGTGTATAGTGTATAGAAGTTATAAAATGTATAACCAGTTTACATTTTTAATCAGTTTTAGCATTTCAAGCAGCCTAAATGACTATTTGTTTCATAGCACTCGTGCAGTAAGCGTGCTCCAAATTTCCACAATATCTCATGTATATCCATTGGATTTCTTAGACGGGCAGGCATTCGTCGAGGTATGGGCGTGCTGCTGACCGCTGTGCTTGTTCACCCACCACTAACGAGGGCTTCTGTACCTTAGTTTTACTCTGTACGGTAAAAGTTTCAGGGGATTTTATTTCTTTAGTACCTATATAAACTCCGCTGACTCATCTCCCGCCTTCCGTTTGGCCTTAGCGTACCAACAGCAAACGTGGCCCACATGTGCGCTTGTGCAGCGGTAGTGTCAAGCGATCTGGACTTGTAGCTTGATAGTGTACAAACTCGCAAAAAAAACAAAAGCACCTTCTTTCGTTCACAAACGTGTCGTAGTTTCAACTAAGCGAACGAATTGTGCCGAATCGTCGACGGCCAGCGGATTAAACCCTGGGCCGTCTGACTCTGTCGCAAGGTCGGCTAGCCGAGCAGTAACGCATTCATTTTTCCTGACGTAACAAGGAAGCGCCCCATTGCATTGGCGAGGATGCAGAGAGAAGGCAGCATTTTTGTCGTGATTTTTCTACTAAATGAATTCGCGGAAACACACACAGAGTGGTCGAAACATGCCCTAGGGATTCAGAACTACAATTTGCGATAGTTCTCCAGCAATATTTTCAAATCACCTCAGTGACCCTTTAACCAAGCGCTTCAGCTGCGCAAGAACCACTATGTCGCTATTTTCTCCTGACTAACCCGCCATCACTGTGTATGCCATCTTTATTCGCAAATGCTGTTTGTGAAAATTTATTTGTTGTTCTCGCGTCTTTCACGCTTCGTTCGCTTCATTCACTTAGTGAACACTTTTCGAGAAGGTGCAAGTGCTAACAATTGCTTTGCAGAGGCACTTAGTAGACTTGGGAGCCTCTGTGTGTATAGGCCTGCGCCCGCATGCGTGTGCGCGTGCGTGCGTCTTTTTATGTGCGTGACAGCGTCCGCATATGTGTGTGTGCGTACGTGTGTCTGTGCGCGCGTGTCTGTGTGCGCGTGCCTGAGTGCACGTGCATATGTGTGCATGTGCGTGTGGGTGTATATGCTCGTGCGTCTGCGCTGCGTTCGTGTGTCTGTGCGCGTGTGCACTTCTGTTTTGGCGTGCAAGTGGGTGTGTGGGTGCATCTGCGCCTGCGTGCGTGCGTCTGCAGACCCGCTTGTGCCTGTCTGTACAAGTGAAGCTGTGTGCGTGTGCCTGTGCGTGATCGTGCATGTGTACGTTTGTGAATGTACATACGACAGTGCCTACGTGCGTGTACGCGTGCGCGAGTGCATGTGTACGTGTGCATACATGTACATATGGGCGGGCGTAAGTGCGCATGCGAGTGCATATATACGTGTGCGGGCATGTGGATATATGGCGTGCATATGTGCGCATGCGGGACTTGTGTGTACAGCGTGCCTGTGGGTGTGTTTATATATTTGTGCGTTAGCGCGTCGGTGCATGTGTGTGCGCGTGCGCGTGCAGGTGCACCGGTGTTTGTGCGTGTGTGTGAGCGTGCGTCTGCACCTGCGTGATCATGTGTGTGCCTGTCTGTGTGCCTGTGTGTCATGTGTCAAGGGCACCCCCACCCCGAGAGGGGATGCATGAAAACCCCGAAAAATAGAAGGGAAGAACAAAGCAACGAGAATTTTGAAGTGCGCGCAAGGAGCGCGCCAATCAGCAAGCGCCAGCGCCAGCGCCGACGCACCAAGGAATCCTGGGAGAAGGTGGCAGCACACTGGTAGGCCAATCAGGGAAGGTCACGCAGGGGACAAGTGGCGAGATGGCCATATAAGGACAGGGAGGAAGCAAGAAGCCAATGGGAGTGTGCCACGGGAGAGCGCAGAAGATATAAAAGCGGGGCGTACAAAGAGAAGGGGGAGGCAAGAAACCGAAGAAACCAGGAGGCGGCCGGAGCACGTGCGCTTCAACGAACGAGCCAGGGGGACGCGGCCAGGCCATCGACCACGCCATTCGAGCCTGGGCATGAGCGGGCCGACTTCGCATCGGCACCGTCATCCTAGGTGCACAACGAACCTGTGTCTTCGTGGCCCCAGCGGCATCGGTCGGGCACCAGCGGCCAGCGTCCACGCTCCGTCGACGTTCGTCTCGACGTCCCCGAAAGGCGACGTTCGTGCCAAGCCCACCTGAGACCTCCAGCGGCAGCGCCTACCAGGGGGCAGCCACCGAGGAAGCGCACCGCCGAAGGGATGACCGCGCGCATAGAACGCAGGCATCAAGGACGTCCAGCGGAGCAGCTAACAGGAAGTAGCCGCAGAGGAATCGTCAGGACGCGCGGAGCCAACGCCGTCCACGTAGTGACCGCGCGCATCGAACGCCGGCACCGAAGCGAGAGGAGGACGGCTACCACCGGGTCGCGGCCACGCAACGGGTGCGACTCGTCAGCGCCGACGACAGCGGGATAGGACAGTCCAGTAGGGACGTAGTTGTAAGGGACATAACTAGGGAGTTGTGATACGAGAGAAATGAACTATTGAGTGCTTAAATATTGAGTGCTTTGCCTGAGGGTTTTTTGTGTGTGCATTAAACGTGTGTTATGTTAAACACGTCAACGGCTTCCCTGTGTCCATTGCTCCGAGCTGGTAAAGACCTCACCATCGGTTCATGTGACACTGTGTATGCGAGTAAATTTGCTTGCGCATGCATGTGTATGCGTGTGTAAGCCTGTGTATATGTGCGTGCATCTATGCCTACATTCGGTTGTGTGCGCGCGAGCGAGTGCCTGTGCATTCGCGTGCATGTGTTTGTGTGCCTTTGTTTGTGCTTGCATTATGTGCGATTCCGAATGTGTGTGTATTTGCATGCTTTTACACATGTTTCGTGTGCGCGCGCATGTTTCTGCGTGTATGGTGTGTGCGTGCGTGTGCCTATGTGTGCGCGTGCATGTGTCTGCGTGTGCGTCGTGTGCGTGTGCATGCATCTGCCCCTACCTGCATGTGTGTGGATGCGCGTGCACGTGTCTGTGTCGACTTGCATGTGTGTGTGTGCCTGTCTGTATGTGCTTGCGCCTGACCAGTTTGTGTGTGTTCGCGTGTGCGTGCCTGCGTGTGCTTGTAATGTGTGCGTGCGTGTGTGCATGTGTGTGCATCTGTGTCTACGCGGGTGTGCCTTTGTGTGCGCGCGAATGTGTGCGTGTGCGTGTGATGCTGTACATGCGTGCATCTGGACGGTGTTCTCATGTGTGTGCCTCCGTGTGCGTGTGTGTACATGTGCGTGCGTGGATGCATGTGACCGGATCTGCGCCTGCGTGCGTGTATGTTCGTGCGGCTGCCCCTGCCTGCCTGTGTGCGTGCACGCACATGCGTGTGCCTCTCTCTGCTCTTGCTTAGGTGTGCATGCGTAAATATCGTTGTGTCTGGACCATCGTGTGTGTATGTACTTTCGTCTACCTGGGTGCACATAATGTGTGCGTGTGCGTGCGCGTATGTACGTGCATGCGTCGCCGCCTATGTTGGTGTTCCTGCGTGTGTCCGTGTATGTGTGCGTGTGCATGTGGGGGTGTAACAGAGTGCCTGCTCTAGCGAGCGTGTGTCCATGTGTGTGCGTGCGTATGCGTGTGCGTGCTTCTGCGTGCGTTTGCGTGCGCACATTTGTTTGGCTTTCTGTGTTCTTGTGACACCAAGCGTGTGTGTATGTGCGTGTGTATGCGCTGCATCCGTGTTATAGTGAGTGTGCGGTTACATAAGTCTGTACCTGCATTCGAATGTGTGCATGTGCAAGCCTGTGCGTATGTGCGTCCGCCTGCATCTGCGTGGATATAGACGGTATTCGTTGAAAAGTTTACCGGTCAATTTCTTCGCTTCGCACACTGGAACGGCCACAGACATGGCCGATGCGCCACGGACAACCGGCGCATCGGCCCCCGGGCATCGGCAAAAAAAAGACACCGGCGTGCGTCATCTGCTCCCGTTCCAATCCGATTCTAAACTGTGGTGCCAACAAAGATGTTATTAATCGCACTCACAGCGAACTCGATGCAAGGCTTTGTGTTCGGCGAGGAGTTCGCAACTTGAAACACAATCATGTCTTTCAGTCACGGACAAGTGCCGCCATTCCGCGGAGCCCGACGTAACGAGTGACGGCACACCATGGCCTCCGTGATCGGATACCGGCGGCGGGCACCGCAGAAAATCGCGGAGGCCACGGGCGCACTCACACGGTTAAGGTGGCTAGAATGGCGGCTATTCTAGCCACCTTAACACGGTTGCATGGAGGAGAAGAGGGATGCCTGATCGGCGGGCCATGCCCACAACGTCGCCTAGCGACAGACGCTTGGCCATAGATATGGCGGCGCACACTTGGTTGCCTGCATGCATTCCAGGCAATTAAATACCGAGGATATAGGCGGGTGCGTGGCGTGTTCCTCGGCCGGCGAGAATGTGTGTACAGGCGTGCGTGTGCCTGCATGTCCATGTGTCGTTGTGTGCGCGCGCATGTGTGTCCGCACGCATGTATGCGTGTGCGCGCGCTTTTTTGGGGGTCCGTGGGTGTATCTGTTTGTTCGTGTACATGGGCCGAATTCTCTAAAAAACGGGTGTCGCTTTGAAACGACGCGGTGGCGCCGTGCAAAGGCATTAGTTATGGGGTTGGGGTCCATCGCTTTGCGAGAAGAATAGGCACTAGATCATCCAAGAAAAGCACTGTGGCAAGGGCACAAAGCGTCAAGCAAAATGACGGGAGACAGTGCCGGACGCTTTGTGCCTTGCCACAGTGGTTTTCTTGGATGATCTAGTGCCTGATCTGCACCCAAAGCGACGACGCCAACCCCAAAACAGATGCGTTTGCATGGCGCTACCTCGTCGTGTCCAAGCGACGCCCTGTCCTTTTAGAGAATTCGGCCCGATGTGTGGCCTTGCCCGTTCGCCTGCTTATGGGCGTCATGAATGGGTGTACGTGAGCGGGCGTTTGTGTATGGCGTGCGCCTGGGCATGCGTGCGTATGTGTCTAGGCGTGATTATGCCTGCGTGTGCGCTTGTATTTGTGCGAGGGCGGGCGTGTGTGCATGTGCATGCTAGTGTGTTCGGCTTTGTGCGTGGGTCCTCCCTGCATGCGTGTCTGTGAGCGCGGGCGTGTTCCTATGACTGCGTGGACATGCTTGTGCGTGGATCTGCGTCTGCCCGCCTATGTGTGTGCACGTGCATGCGCCTGTGTGGCATGCATGTTTGTGTGTTTAATGGGTGTGTATGTGTGCGTGTCTCCCCTGTATGCGTGTTTGTGCGCACGTGCGTGTGCCTGTGTGTGCGTGTACGGGCTTGGATGTGCGTGCGTGCGTGCGGGTGAGTGTGCCTGTTTGTGTGCGCGCAAGTGTGTGCGTGTGAGTGCGTGTGTATATGTGCTCGTGTCTGCGACTGCGTGCATGTGCCAGTGCACGTGCGTGCTTGTGTCTGCGTGTGTGCATGCTTGTGTATGCTTGTGTCTGCATGCTTGTGTCTGCGTGCGTGCGTGTGTATATTTTCGTTCGTCTGAACGTGATTGCCTGAGTGTGTGCGCGTACATGTGCCTGTGTGTTCATGCATGTGCATGTGCGAGTGCCTGCACGTGCGTGTGCGTAGGTAGGCGTATTCGTGAGAATGTAAGCGGGCTGGTATGTGCGTGTACCTGCGTTTGTGTGCGTGTATGCATTTAAACGCACATGGTACAGGTATCGCTGGTCCAGTGCGCACCCTTGCAAGGGGAGCTCACCCCTGCAATGCTCGCTTTGACTTGCGAGGGTCCCTTCAACATTGTGCGACTGGAGCGGTGTTCCCGCCCATTCCGACATTGCCGCATTGGCAGGGGTGAAACAGCCCAGCAGCATGTCCTGCCAAAGATGGTCACCGAGTCGAGGGTCCACCTTGGCTGCGAGAGTCGGCATGTGCATTCGTGTCTCTTAGTGGTTCCGGGCACCAACCGTCAAAATAAGTACACGTGGCTCCATGCCCTGGCTCTCGCCCCTTGCGTGGGTCTACGATGCTTGGGAAGTTCACCCGGCTTGCGTGGGAAGCGCCCCTATGGACTGGAGCTCCTCCAAAAATGCTAAACATTTTTGTGTGTGTGCGCTCATGCTTCTGCCTGTGTCTGTGCGTAATGTGTGCGCTTCTGCTTACGTGGTATGAGTGTGTCTGCCCCTACGTGGGGGTAGGTCGGCTGTTTGTTTGTGTGTCGGTTGTGCTTGTTCACACGTATGCATCTCCATGCATG